>CM064524.1:12577342-12734842 GCA_032716605.1 Paralithodes platypus
CTGTTCTACTGCTGTCCGCAATAAGGAGGAAGCATTCAAACGGTACTGACGCCTTAAAACTCAAGACTCTCATTCTTCCTATGTTTCTGCCCGAAATCAAGCCAAATCTGTTCTTCGACTTGCCAAACACTCTTTCATCAATAATAAATTAACTGATTTATCCAACTCTAGCTCTTCCCAAGCTTTCTGGCATCTAGCCAAAAACCTCTCCAACAATTTCTCTTCCTCGTCTTTCCCTCCCCTTTTCCACTCTGATGGCACAACCATCACTTCTTCCTCTGATAAAGCTAAACTCTTCGCTCAAACTTTTGCTAGAAACTCCACCTTTGATGATTCCGGTGCTATTCCTCCCTCTCCACCCCCCTCTCTCTTACTTATGCCTAATATCCTAATCTCATCTAAAGATGTACTTTCTACCCTCTCTAGGCTTAATACTAATAAGGCGTACGGTCCGGACGGTGTTCCTCCTGTTGTTCTCAAAAACTGTGCTTCCGTGCTGACTCCCTGCCTAGGCAAACTCCTTCGTCTCTGGCCATCCTCTAACGTCTTACCTTCATGCTGGAAATTTGCTCACATTCAACCTGTCCCAAAGAAGGGTGACCGCTCTCAACCCTCCAACTATCGTCCAATTGCTCTCATCTCTTGTCTTTCTAAAGTTTTTGAAACTATTCTTGCTTCCAAATTTCTTAAGCATTTCTCTTCTCATAATCTGCTCTCAGATCGCCAGTATGGCTTCCTTAAGGTTCGCTCTACTGGTGATCTTCTTTCATATCTTACTAACTCTTGGTCATCCTCCTTTCGGGAATTCGGTGAGACTTTTTCTATTGCACTAGACATATCGAAAGCCTTCGATAGAGTCTGGCACAAATCTTTAATTTCTAAACTACCCTCCTTCGGTTTTTATCCCTCCATGTGTGCCTTTGTCTCTAATTTCCTTTCCGGCCGTTCCATAGCCGCGGTTGTGAACGGCCATTGTTCACTTCCTCACCCTATAAACTCCGGTGTTCCTCAGGGCTCTGTCCTAGCTCCTATTCTCTTTCTAATTTTTATAAATGATCTCCTCAAATGTACCTCAATTCCCATCCATTCATACGCAGACGACTCAACCTTACACCACTCCATTAGTTTTTCAGAACGCCCCAGCCAGCAATCCCTCAACGACAAACGTAATGAAGCCATAGAACACTTAAATTCTGATCTAAATACTATCTCCAATTGGGGCAGAGAAAACCTTGTTACCTTTAATGCTTCCAAAACCCAATTTCTCCATCTATCTACCAGTAAGGAACTCCCAGCGGACTATCCCTTATTCTTCAACAATACAAAAATCAATCCTTCATCTTCTCTCAATATTCTTGGTGTCTCTTTTTCTTCTGCTCTCAGTTGGAAGGACCATATTACCAGTCTTGCTAAGGCAGCCTCCCAGAAGCTCGGTGTGCTCAACCGCCTTAGGGGGTTCTTTTCCCCTGCACAGCTTCTTGCTCTGTACAGGGGCATAGTGCGTCCTTGTATTGAGTATTGTTCACATGTGTGGGGAGGTTCCTCACACACCGCTCTCCTAGGCAAAGTTTAAAGGAAGGCCTTTCGTATCATTAACTACCGTCCACTCATCAACTCTCTGCAATCTCTCTCTCTCCGCCGCAATGTTGCATCTCTCTCGCTATTCTATCGCTACTATAATAATCAGTGTTCCTCAGAGCTTTCCCAGTGTATACCACCTCCTTTATGTAGGGCACGTGGTACCCGTCTTGCAACTCAATCACACCCCTACTCTGTGCAACTCTCCAACCCAAAAGTGAAACGTTACTCTTAAATTTTCTTCTACTCAACAGCTGAGCTCTGGAACTCTCTCCCAGAATCAGTCTTTCCCTCTTCTTATGACTTAAATTGCTTCAAACTCTGTGTGTCAAGGCATTTTGGCTCGAACGTCCCTTGAATTTGGCCCTGTCACTCTTTCAACTATGGGTTAGGCACTCGTTATAGGCAGTCCTGCCTTTTGCCTCCCTCAATCACATAAAAAAATACAAAAAAAAATAGGATACCTTTGGGCAATACCGCCATATGACGCGATCGCGTCATATGTGACGGAGAGGTTTAATAATTCCCTATTGTTTGACTGACATACTAAATGTAAGTATTTGAGTGGAAGATGAACTCACCTTCCTCGTCAGATCTGCTGCACTGTTCCTGTAGCAGCCTCAACCTGGCTGGTGCTTAGTTCGATATTCGAGGAATTATTGTTATGAAACTTTGGTCTGGGAAGCAGTTTTACTGACGTGACCAAATGCTGCTGCCTTATTGAGTATGCCAGCCTCCCCCCCCCCCCCCCCCCCCCACACCCACCTCCTCCTCCTCCATCTCTGCACTTTGATTGTGGATTATTAAAGGCTTCCTTCTTGATAAAAAGTGCGACACACGGACGATATCTGACAACTATCTTTCGCCTATTTGACCTTACCAAGCAAGCCAGGGCGTGTATTTTGTCTTGTTCTCGGCAATTTGAGGAGAAGTTATATATGTGCTGAGTGTGATTTATTAGATACGTTAGTAAAGATTATTTATTTGCGGAGTGTACTATATTAGAAACGTTACTAAAAGTTATTTATAAGCGAAGTGTGATATATTAGAAATGTTTGTAGAGGCTATTTATTTGCGGAGTGTGATATTTTAGAACCGTACTTAGTTACGTAGTGTGATACATTAGAAACGTTAGTAGAGGGTATTTATTGGCGCAGTGTGATACATTAGAAACGTAGGATTATAAGATGGCCGATGAGAAATATCTTCCAGAAGACTTGTCTTGCCGGAAGCAGTTCTCGTATGATTCTCCCTAAATTTTCCATCATTCTGACAGTCATGGTTCAATATTCATGTAGCACCTCCGTAACTTCTCGGTGGAAAAAAAATGTAATATAACTTTAACACCCATAAACAATAGCTTTCATAATCAAAATTCAGTCAAGTTCGTATATGAATTTTTAACTAGGAGAAAAAAGTAAAACCTAACTTTTAGGGTTGTGTAATGAATGTTGACTCTTGGTAGCTCAATACGTCGTAAATTGTATCAACATAATTGTGTTTGTTGTATAACTAGACCCATGAATAAACCTTACTATATAATGTAATCATTATTTTGCAATATAGAGTTAATCAAAATAAACAGTGTTCGTGATTAAATAAAACAATATATATAAAAAGTAGCCTTTGGTGTGTTGTATGTGGGTGTGTGTTTGTTTGAGTGTGTGTGTGTGTGTGTGTGTGTGTATAAAAACTAGACTGAACAAATCTATCGCTTCTACAGAGTTAGTAGCCTACATCATTCAAAAAATAGTTGAACTTTAAAAACCAAAAATACGCTATCCTGTTTTATTTTCCCCCGCAGTGCCAAACCGTACCTCAGCAAAATCAAATGGTGAGACAAGGACAATATGAGGCAGCCGTATCTGTGGTGTTGTTTACATTGTCACTCTGGGGGTCAACATCCTTTACCTCACCAGTCAACCTTCATGGACAGTCAGATTATAACTAGTTTAACCCTCCCGCATCCAGCAACTTAATTATCTAACTTATGGTAAGACATTCTCTAATTTGCCATGAAATATCAGACTGGGCGAGTTTTCGAAGCCTTGTGTTTTTCTGTATTTTCATCCACCAGAATGCTGTTTATTGTGATGTATCATATGTCAATGGAAAGAGGAATATTTATAGTACATGATAAAAAAAAATAAAAAATGTAAATAAATCGAAATATGAAAGTGTAAATGAGTCCGGAATACAATTATTTCCCATGCAATTATCTTCACACCGTCCTAGCTCTAAATTGTGAGTGATGACCATACATTTTTTTTTGCTCAAATAATAGTATTTTTTCACCTCTTTCCAAATCTGAAAACAGAAATTGTTTATCTTCAATAGTTCTCAAGCTGTGACCGAAACAAATGTTTTTTTTTTTATTGATATGGTTTATAACATTTTCGATTTATTTCGTTGCTACGAAGTGTATGGTTTTAAATTTAGGCTGTATGAATATGGAAAATAATGCTGATGAGTATAAAACAAACTAGAAGTTCCTAGGACAATTACTTTTTGCGCTATGAATATTTGAAATGAAGAGCCAAAATGCGAATATTTATGCTTCACCCATCTCTGTTCC
This sequence comes from Paralithodes platypus, assembly GCA_032716605.1. Classification (NCBI taxonomy): domain Eukaryota; kingdom Metazoa; phylum Arthropoda; class Malacostraca; order Decapoda; family Lithodidae; genus Paralithodes; species Paralithodes platypus. The sequence continues at coordinate 12,581,496 of CM064524.1, forward strand.
GGCGATGCTAGCCGGGTTCCGAGCTGTTCCCCACCTCATGGTTGCGTTATTTGCTCGGATACATATATAACTGTATATATCACCAGAATCGAAAATTTTTGCTCTTTCCAATGGTGAAAACAAAAATAATATAGCGTAATTGGTTCGCGAGCTATGCGCAATTGTTTCCATGCAGTGACCGAAAAAAAAAAAATATATATGGTTTATAACATTTTCGATTTATTTCGTTGCTACGAAGTGTATGGTTTTAAATTTAAGCTGTATGAATACGGCAAATAATGCTGATGAGTATAAAACAAACTAGAAGTTCCTAGGACAAATACTTTTTGCGCTATGAATATTTGAAATGAAGAGCCAAAATGCGAATATTTACGCTTCACCCGTCTCTTTTCCGCCAATGCTAGCCGGGTTCCGAGCTGTTCCCCACCTCGGCGTTGGTTTATTTGCTCGGATACGTATATAACTGTTTAAATCACCGTCATCGGAAAATTATGCTCTTTCTAATGGTGAAAACAAAAATAATATAGCGTTATTGGTTCGCGAGCTATGCGCAATTGTTTCCATGCATTGTTATTGTTATGTAAATATATGAGAATGTTTATACAGTTGTATATCTTTGCCACAATGTACAACATTTATATAAATATATAAATATAATATATATATATATATATATATATATATATATATATATATATATATACGGTATATATACTGTATGTATATATATATAAAATAAATTAAATAAAAATATAAATAAAATTAAATAAATCAAATCAAATAAATAAATACCGGTATATAAATAAAATAAAAATGTAATAATAATATAAATACTCGATTATGGGCCTTGGGCTTGCTCGGGACCTTGGGGCTGATCCGCTAGACACCCTGGGGAACAGGAAAAAAAAAAAAATATATATATATACCGGGTATATATATATATATATATATATATATATATATATATATATATATATATATTATTTATATATATATATATATACTGTATATATAAATAAAATAAATAAAATAAATAAAATAACAAATATAATAATAATATAAATACTCGATTATTAGCCTTGGGCTTGCTTGGGACCTTGGGGCTGATCTGCTAGACAGCCTGGGGAACAGGAATAATAAAGAAAAAACAAAATATATATATATATACCGAGTATATACGTATATATATATATATATATATATATATATATATATATATATATTATATATTATACTGTATATATAAATAAAAAAAATAAAATAAATAAAATAAAAAATATAATAATAATATAAATACTCGATTATGGGCCTTGGGCTAGCTCGGGACCTTGGGGCTGATCCGCTAGACACCCTGGGGAACAGGAATAAAAAAATAAAAAAATATATATATATATATACCGGGTATATATATATATAATATATATATATACATACATATATATTGTATATATAAATAAAAAAAAAAAAAAAAAAAATAATAATAATAATATAAATACTCGATTATGGGCCTTGGGCTTGCTCAAGACCTTGGGGCTGATCTGCTAGACACCCTGGGGAACAGGAATAACAAAACAAATATATACGGTATATATATATAAAATAAATAAAATAAACATAAATAAAATGAAATAAATAAAATAAAATAAATAAAACTAATAAATCAAATATATAAATATTTAAATAAAATACAAAATATAATAATAATATAAATACTCGATTATGGGCCTTGGGCTTGCTCGGGACCTTGGGGCTGTTATATACTGTATATAGGCTATATATAATATATATATATATATAATAATATATTGTAATATAACTAAAATTCCATAGAGTACTTACCATACTTCCTGTAAGCATTCCTGTGACATCTTCGTGATTATAATGTATTTATTTCGTAGGCAGTATTTATTGATAAATATATTTGTCTTTCAAGCAAAAAATAGTGTAAAGTCATCAATGATACCTAGACAAAACTGCATCAATATTCAAGGGGTTAACCAAGATTCACTCCCCTCAGTCACCAAAAGTCACAAGTAACATCTTATATACATATATAGTTCGAATTATTCACTAAACACTTTCACTGGGTAGATGAAATAATCCATAATTGCCTGCCTGTAGCTAGGCATGGTGAGCCAGAGGGAGGGAGCCCAGAATTTAAAGGGCCGGGACCCTGCCTCACAGTCTGGGGGCCGGGAAACTACTGACTTTACAGAGGCCCGCGCTCCTCAGAGAGGGATGCTATGGGGTTGCTAGATACTTCCTTTTGTAACTTACTGATGCCTAACTTACCAGTCCAAATTGAGTCAAAATCGAGTCATAAACTTATTTTTGGCGAATATTTCTAACTTACAGGTGGCATTATGACGCGATTGCGTCATACGAGCATTCTTGGAGGGGTGGCGTTATGACGCGATCGCGTCCTATAGATGCGGGAGGGTTAATACTTTCATAATATCAACGTTGGTCTTATCTCAAGTAAAGAAGAACAAAATATCATACTACGCATCAACAAAACCTCTATGTCCAGGTGTTCTCAGTTTGGTTAAGGAATGTTGACCTCATATAGAAAGAGAAGACAAAAATATTGTAAGTGATGAAGATTGAGATAAAATTTGATCGTTTCTGTAATGGTGTTAAGGTCACAGTTGTATTGTGCAGGACAACTACATGATGGGAGGAGGTGAAAGTCCGATTGAACATTCCTGGAGTAAGCCTCCTCAATTGACCTTTTTCTATGATAACTTATTCTAGTTTAGCTACAGCTGAATACGTCATTAACACGAGATAAACATATGTTATGAATGAAACTAATAAAGGCTCCACTCCCACCTCCCCCTCTTTCCTTCTCACCTTGTCACATACAAATAGTTGTATACCGATTTTCATACGGCATCCCTTCCCAACAATATGACTGTTATTTTTCAACCAGCCGGAAGGTCTGAGGGTTCAATGCACTCCATGATGGTATTTACTTCCACACAACGCTCAACTTATAGCGACGGGGATTCATTTGATGTGTTCCGATAGTGAAGTGGGTAAAGGAGAAAACGAACTCACTTAACCATTACATTTTAACAGCAGGTAATAATCCAATGACATTAAAATTAAGCTTAACATATTAAGAGGGGGTAAAATCTACATGCATAGGGCAAACTTGAAATATCACAAACACACACACATATACCACCACAACTCACACTCACACCCAAACTAGATGCCTATGTCTCTCTCTCTCTCTCTCTCTCTCTCTCTCTCTCTCTCTCTCTCTCTCTCTCTCTCTCTCTCTCTCTCTCTCTGTCACACACACAATTACAATTGTAACAATTGGACAATTACAATTAACCGTATTGTACCATCAAAAATACGGCGTCCAGGCCATAATAATAAGCCCAAATGGTGGAATAAAGATATTTCAAACTGCCTGCTTGCTAAAAATTTTGCTAATGATCGATTAAAATCCTCACAAAATTACGAAGAACGGGTGAAATTTGTAGAGCTACGACACAAAGCCAAAAAGTTAATTAAGGAAAGTAAAAAGACCTTAGAGTTACATATTGCGAATCAAAGTAAAACAAACTCGAAAGAATTCTATAGTTATATCAGAAAGAAAAAAGTAGTTATTTCAAGTGTTGGACCGTTAGTCGATGAAAATGGACAATACACCAAAGACGAAGTACAAATGAGTAATGCCCTCAATACCTTCTTTGCATCAGTTTTTACAACCGAAGACCTCAGTGATATCCCTACACCATCGCCGATTCAGATTGATAATTCAGATGTTCTAAGCAATATCACCGTTACAGAGAGAGAAGTATTGAATTGTTTAGATAAACTCAAGGTAAATAAAACGCCTGGACCTGATACAATCTCGCCTAGAGTTCTAAAGGAAGCTAAGGATGAGCTCTCCAAACCACTGACATTACTATTCAATAAATCCTTGCACTCTGGAACTATGCCTGATCAGTGGAAGCTAGCCAATGTAACACCGATATTCAAAAATGGCAGCAAATCCCTGCCCAGTAACTATCGTCCAATTAGCTTAACCTCAGTTGTATGTAAAATGCTTGAAACGGTCATACGAGACAGACTCGTAAATCACTTAGAGGAAAATAACATACTTAAAGATACTCAACACTGTTTTCGTAAAAATCGTTCCTGTCTAACAAACGTCTTAGACTTCTTCCACGATATCCTCAACCTCTACGATGAGAGTAAAGCTGTAGATATTATATACCTTGATTTTCAAAGGGCCTTTGACTAAGTTCCCCACAAACGTTTACTGCTAAAACTAAAAGCGCATGGAATACAAGACGGTGTGTTGAAATGGATAGAAAATTGGCTCAGCAACAGAAAGCAAAGAGTAGTCATAAACGGTAAGGCATCTAAATGGACCAATGTAAGTAGCGGGGTACCCCAGGGATCGGTACTAGGACCAATTATCTTTCTAATTTACATCAAAGACATAGATGAGGGTCTCACCTGTACAATCTAAACAAATTCTGACGATACAAAAATTGCAAATAGCGTACTCTCAAAAGAACAAGTTGACGATATGCAACACAATCTAGATAAATTGTCATGTTGGGCCCAAATTTGGCAAATGAGTTTCAATGCGGATAAATGTAAAGTACTACATGTCGGATACCTAAATGAGAAAGCAAACTATTCGATGAATGGCATTCAGCTTAAGAATGTAAACAGAGAAACCGACCTGGGAGTAACAATATCGAGTAACCTAAAACCGAGTCAACAATGTTCAGAAGTTGTTAAGAAATCAAACAAAATAATTGGCTTTATAGGCAGGTCATTTGAGCATAAATCCAAAGAAGTTATCCTAACCCTTTACAATTCCTTAGTCCGCCCTCTTCTGGAATACTGTGTTCAATCCTGGTGCCCTTATTACCAAAAAGATATAAACAAGCTAGAACGAGTTCAATGTAGAGTTACCAAAATTATACCTAGCCTAAAGAACAAACCATACGAAGAGCATCTTAGAGAATTAAATCTATTTCCTTTAACCCAGCACAGATTAAGAGGTGACTTAATTCAAGTGTTCAAAATCATCAAAGGCATCGACAATATGAACTGTAGTAAGTACTTCACTATCGACCAATCTAATTACACGCGGGGAAACGGTTGCAAAATTATTGGTAAATCTTTTAACTCGCACGAATCTAAGAATTTCTTCTTCAATCGAGTTGTCAACTTGTGGAATGGGCTTCCCCGAAACGTTATAGACTGCATCACCGTTGCTTCATTTAACCCTTATTTAGCGGCGAGCAACATAAGTCGAGTTAAATAAAGCTGGACTATGTGGCGGCGCTCGACATAACTCGAGTGGCAATTTCAGCACGTAATGTGGCTGAGAGAGAGAGACAAGTGGTGGCAGGAGACTAGCGAGCGTATGACTGCTCCAGACCACCGCGGCGAACCTACTGACACAAATCTCAGCTCCCTCCTCCCTCTCTCACTCGCTACATACTCAATTATGTACTGAAAGTACCGAATTACCTGCTTTTTGCACTCGCGTTGCACGGTTATTGCAAGAAAACTATCCATCATACAAGGATCGTTATGGTGTCATTCGAAAGCTCTGTTTATGCCCTTTCAGGGATAGGTACTTGTTTTACGTTCTGGGTCTTATTTAGGCATGAAAATGATCACGTAAACAGCCCTATTTTGGCTAAAAACACCCCGCTGTGCGGTACACATAAATAAACCGCATAGGCCGCTCGTAAGGTGTTAAACTCCGCCTAGACAAATATCTCGCATCAAACCCACGACTGACTGCGTTTGTAAATGAATAACTTTATTTTATCCCCCCCTCAGTTACTAACCCATCTGTCCTCTACTAACTTCCTAATCCTGCCACGGACATTAGTTCCAGGGCAGTAATTCCCTTTCCAATGTTCCCTTACCCACTCCAAACCACTGTTTGGACACTTGATCCTCAGTGTTTTGGAGGACAAGCAACCTAGAAGGGTCACTATATCTGTTGTTGCTTGATTTCCTTTGTACTCCTTTGTAGTTTGTACACACACACACACACACACACACCTACACACCGAGAGAAGCACACATGCTAAGCTCTCCAGTATGTCATCTTCTTAAAGTATATCAGCCTTTCTCTGAAAGAGGCATGGACCCTAAGAGGGTCTGAGGTGTGACTAGACATAACGGATGCCAGTGAGCTTGATGGAGTTCAGGGAAAGGCATAAAATATCACACACATCCTTCACTAAACCGCTTACTACATCCTTGAGTATTTATGATGTGTTGCACGACCATCCTCAACCGGGTAAAAAAAAAAAAAAAATTGTTTTTGTCTATGTGAGTGAGGGAGGCAAAAGGCAGAACTGCCTATAGCGAGTGCCTCCCCCATAGTTGAAAGAGTGACAGGGTCAAAATCAAGGGACGTTAGAGCCAAAATGCCTGGACATACGAAGTTTGAAGCAATTTAAGTCATAGGAAGAGGGAAAGACTGATTCTGGGAGAGAGTTCCAGAGCTCAGCTGTTGAGTAGAAGAAAGTCTGAGAGTAACGTTTCACTCTTTGGTTGGAGAGTTGCACAGAGTAGGGGTGGGATTGTGTTGCAAGACGGGTACCACGTGCCCTATGTAAAGGAGGTGGTATACACTTGGAAAGCTCTGAGGAACGCTGATTATTATAGTAGCGAGAGATGCAACATTGTGGCGAAGAGAGAGAGATTGCAGAGAGTTGGTGAGTAGACGGGAGTTAATGATACGAAAGGCCTTCCTTTCAATTTTGTCTAGGAGAGCGGTGTGAGAGGAACCTCCCCACACATGTGAGCAATACTCAATACAAGGGCGCACTATGCCCCTGTACAGAGCAAGAAGCTGTGCAGGGGTGAAAAACCCCCTAAGGCGGTTGAGCACACCCAGCTTCAGGGAGGCTGCCTTAGCAAGACTGGTAATATGGTCCTTCCAACTGAAAGCAGAAGAAAAATAGATACCAAGAATATTGAGAGAAGATGAAGGATTGATTTTTGTATTGTTGAAGAATAAGGGATAGTCCGCAGGGAGTTCCTGACGGGTAGATAGATGGAGAAATTGGGTTTTGGAAGCATTAAAGGTAACAAGGTTTTCTCTGCCCCAATTGGAGATAGTAGTTAGATCAGAATTTATGTGTTCTATGGCTTCATTCCGTTTGTCATTGAGGAATTGCTGGCTTGAGCGTTCTGAAAAACTAATGGAGTAGTGTAAGGTTGAGTCGTCTGCGTATGAATGGATGGGAGTTGAGGTACAGTTGAGAAGGTCATTTATAAAAATTAGAAAGAGAATAGGAGATAGGACAGAGGCCTGAGGAACACCTGAGTTCATAGGGTGAGGAAGTGAGCAATGGCCGTCCACAACCTCAGCTATGGAATGGCTGGAGAGGAAATTAGAGACAAAGGCACAGATGGAGGGATAGAAACCGAAGGAGGGTAGTTTAGAAATTAAAGATTTGTGCCAGACTCTATCGAAGGCTTTCGATATGTCTAGTGGAATAGAAAAAGTCTCACCGAAGTCCCGAAAGGAGGATCACCAAGAGTTAGTATAATATGAAAGAAGATCACCAGTAGAGCAACCCTTAAGGAAGCCATACTGGCGATCTGAAAGCAGATTATGAGAAGAGAAATGCTTAAGAAATTTGGAAGCAAGAATAGTTTCAAAAACTTTAGCAATACAAGAGATGAGAGCAATTGGACGATAGTTGGAGGGTTGAGAGCGGTCACCCTTCTTTGGGACAGGTTGAATGAGAGCAAACTTCCAGCATCAAGGGAAGACGTTAGAGGATAGAGAGACGAAAGAGTTTGCCTAGGCAGGGAGTCAGCACGGCAGCACTGTTTTTAGTACAACAGGCGGAACACCGTCCGGACCGTACGCCTTATTAGTATTAAGCCCAGAGAGGGTAGAAAGTACATCTTTAGAAGAGATTAGGATATTAGGCATAAGTAAGAGAGAGGAGGGTGGAGAGGGAGGAATAGCACCAAAATCATCCAAGGTGGAGTTTCTAGCATAAGTTTGAGCGAAGAGTTTAGCTTTGTCATAGGAAGAAGTGATGGTTGTGCCATCAGAGTGGGATAGGGGAAGGAAAGACGAGGAAGAGAAATTGTTGGAGAGGTTTTTGGCTAGATGCCAGAAAGCTTGGGAAGAGCTAGAGTTGGATAGTTCAGTGCATTTATTATTGATGAAAGAGTGCTTGGCAAGTCGAAGAACAGATTTGGCTTGATTCCGGGCAGAAACATAAGAAGAATGAGAGTCTTGATGCTTCCTCCTTATTGCGGACAGCAGTAGAACCGGCGTGAGTAAACCAAGATTTGTTAGCATTAGTCTGAGAGAAAGAGAATGGAATGTATCCTTCCATGCCCGATAGGATTACCTCGGTAATGCGTTCAGCACCCTCCGAGGGTCTCCGGCCACGGAAGCAGAAATCATTCCATGGGAAATCAAAGAAGTACTGCCGGGGAGCCTCCCAGTCGGCAGCGCCAAAGTGCCACAAGCGCCACCGGCTAGGAGGATCGGGTGGCCATACTGGAGAGATAGGACAGGTGACAGAAATAAGTTTTTGGTCGGAGGAGCCCAAAGGAGAGAAAAGATCGACAGTATAAGAAGAAGGGTTAGAATTTAGAAACAAGTCAAGAATGTTGGGCCGATCTCCGAGGCGATCCAGGATACGGGTGGGTTGCTGAACTAACTGCTCTAGGTCATTTAGGATAGAAAAGACGTACTAGGCTTGTTCACCAGGTGGGTCAGTAGTGTGAGAGGAGAACCATTGGCGGTGGTGAACGTTGAAATCTCCTAAGACGGAGATTTCTGAGAAAGTAGAAATAGATAGAATGTGTTCCACTGTACAGTTTAGATAGTCAAATAATTTGGGAAAGTTGGTAGAGTTAGGGGAAAGATAGACAGCTCAGAAATATTTAGTAAGAGAATGACAGGAAAGTTTAAGCCATAAAGTTGAGAATTCAGAGGAGTCGAAATTGGGAACACGAGAGCAAGTGAGTTTGTTGTGCACATAATTATGCACAATATCTGCCTTGAGAATGCGAAAACAAAGAAACAAGAGCAAATTGGACAAACGCGAGAGAAAGAGAGAGTTAGATAGATACACATACTTCACAGACTTTGCGGTCCCTACTAGGTAGTCCGGACATAATTCTAACATCATTTGCTACTAAGTGGAAGATAAGGATAGCAAATCAGAAGCCAGCAGAGAGAGAGAGAGAGAGAGAGGGATCGGGGGTATGCAGATAAAATAGAAGAAAAATTAAAAGCTTAAGGGAACTAGAAGTTTGTGTCATTGCAATATATGGATGGTATTGGTTAGTGGAGATTGAAAAAATGAACGGAGCGAAATAATGTAAGGTAGAAGAGGTTGTCAGGAGGTGGCAATAATAAGTAGGAGGAGGAAAAAGGTGATCAAAATGTAGACACAGATTCATTGTATGTAATATATAATTATCAAAGAGAAGGGAGTCGGAGGTAAGTGTGGGGGTGAGAGAGAGAGGACAGGGGGGGGGGGGGGATCTCTCTCGACATCCGTAACTCCTGTTAACTAATCCCTTGGGAATTTGTATACTGTCTGGTTTACAGACCTTGGGGAAATACAGTATATTAATCTTGGAGCCAGTGGTGTCACATGTGCTTGCAGATATTTCCCTAGATGCTCCCTCAGAATTATTTACCTGTTTGTCTCAAACTTTCCTGGCTTACTTCTAAAATAACATGGCCTGTGGACAGTGCAAAATGTTCCAAAGTTATACATATACTGCATGCAAGGCAAATATTGTTAATAACAAATAGTTTGCTCACATGTACACTCACACGTACTAACATTTGCTCAGGGGTGGGTCTTTCCTTCCCCTACCCTACCCTGGGCAGGTGGAAGGGGCGAGTTGGGTCCAAGTCTATCCCCACCTTCCACCCCCAAACTATTCCCAGCTCCCCCACCTTTCTTCTCTAACTGGCATTTAGTGATTAGCAACGATTGTTCTCATGTATTAGAATTATTATGAAACCATCATTGCACATGCTTACAATGGCCAACATTGAAAAACATATTAGGTATTTATCTATACAATATAATGTATAATTGTATTCTCAAAATGAGTCTCTATACACAACGTCGGTTACAAGAATCTCGGATGAAATGCTCTTCTGACTCTATCTCTCTCTCTCTCAACACCCAGACTACGAGGTCAGTTCATTCAAGTTTTTAAAATATGTAATGGGTTTGATAATGTGTACCATAGAAAAATGTTTAGCCTCATTATGAATACAATACGCAACCATGGCTGGTAGTTAAGATCCGTTCTACCTGGAACAAACTTTCCTCAGAAGTTGTAAACATTTCCTCAGTTGCACAGTTCAATAAGACAGTAGATAGTATTTTGCACCCTCTATAACTAGTGTAGTCCTATACTATAACCTTACTAAAATTTAACACCAAGAGAGAGAGAGAGAGAGAGAGAGAGAGAGAGCACTACAGCCAAGATTCGTGTAACCCACGTTGTGTATAGAAACTCTTTTTGAAAATACAATTGTACAGTATATTGTATATAAATTCCTCATAAATGTTAAATGTCGGCCTTGTAAGCATGTGCAACGATGGTTTAACAATCATTTGCAATACATGAGAACAATCGTCGCTAATCACTAACTGCCAGCTAGAGAAGGAAGGTGTGGTAGTTTGGGGGTGAAAGGTGGGGGTAGACTTGGACCCGACTCCCCCTCTCCACCTGCTCAGGGTGGAATAGGGGAAGGAAGGACCCACCCCTGAGCATCTTTTAGTATGCGTGAGTGTACATCATTATTGTAAGAGATATATTAGAATAAAATGCTGTAAGCAATTTAAACTCCTTGCCAACTTTGGACTAGTCCACAATTCATATGTCCAATGTCCACGTGGAGTTGTTTAATGTCACTGTTGCTTAATGTCACGGTTGCTTAATGTCACTGTTGCTTAATGTCACGGTTGCTTAATTATACTTTAAAGACAAATATAAGACAGCATATGTTGCTTGTTTAAATAAGGTGTTGTTACTAGTGATACAAAATTAATCAACTATGATCTAAATGCATAATTCGATAAGCTTGGGGCCTCATTATTGAAAAGCCTGTATACAGTCCCTAGGAAAGGGGACACTGTTAAACCTTGGTAATGTTTTATATTTCGGAGCCAAGAGGTCGTTTGAGGTATAAACTACACCAAATTAAGGGGAGATTGGCCGTTTTGCTTGTCCTCCTTCTTCGTCATGAATAGCCCCATTAGCTTTCAAAAATTAGGACGTTCATCCCATTAGTTTGGTGATATTGAAACCTTTCACCCAATTTCTTTGTCAATATTAGTTTCGATTTTTTGCTGGCGAGCGATAGCAGCCTGTAATTTAAGAGGAACCGGCTTTTGGCCGGGAAATTTTTCCATCGGAAAATGTTGCACATTTAATTTGAAGGAGGGTCTTGTGGGTTTTTGTGTTTTTTGTTTTTAATTAGACGGGGTCTAGGGAGGAAACTAATCAACATCATAAAATTATACATATTAGAAAAAATAAGTACGCCCATTCCCCTTCAATTTTTAAATCTCAAATACTCTGCAAGATTCTACATTCTCTCACCTCATCACACCATTTCCTGTTTATACCGAGTGTAAAAGTAACCCCGACCATTACAAAATATAAACTATGACTCTCTCTCTCTCTCACACTCACTCTCTCTCTCTCACACTTACTAATATATACAGTATATAATTATACTTTATATAAAGTATTAGTACATTAAAGTAACAACTCAATACTATAGTTACACACTTCTATAAGTATGGAACTGTACATATAGTTGGTGTGAACCCACCTATATATATAAATTTACACATATATATATATATATATATATATATATATATATATATATATATATATATAAGTCCATAAAGAAGGTCAATCCCTCCAGCATGCTGGGTAGTGTCCGCGTACGGTGACGATATTAAACAATTTCATAAGTGTGCCGACTTCATAGACTTACGAGTGCATTTCTAATCTATAGTGTTCTTTCAGAATATATACAGGAAACAGTGTACTCAATTTGCTCAAGTTGCTTTCAAGTAGGCACAGTGCTTCTTACAGCACTATACAATAGACACAATACTCTTTACAATATTCTCGCTATAGAATCTTAAGGGCTTCAAATCATTATGTTGTTGGTAATAAACAGATTATAGAAAACCAGCCAAGTGTTTTCTTTAATTACACCTCTTAAGTAAATCCCTTCCAGAATGAAGTTGCAGCAGCCAACGGACCTATAGAATATTCTAAAGTGAGAGGGTGAAACAAGAGGTAATATCAAAATAAGCCTAAAACACTGGTGTTGTCCTTTTAGCTTTATTCTGGCTACTATTAGACAATTATATTCAGTTTATAAAGGGCCTCCAGCAATTAACAAACTTCGAACTATCTCACTTAACCTTTCTCCTACCATATATCCTTTAATTACCGGTGACAACATTTCCATTATATGCTGGTAACTATGTGAAGATTTTATCCAGCTTAAGAAGGATGTCTATCAATTAAAAGGCAACAGGCTATCGCCTTAATCCTTTTAGCTACCATATATCTATCATAAGATTCCTAAAATCGTCTAAATGTAGCTGATATCAAATAATAGATCCGTCACCGGTACTGTAAGCGTTAACAATGGGTAGGAACAGAGACTGGGAGTTCTGGGTTAACTAAATGATCAGGGGAGAATATATTACTATTGGAAAGTTATCAACAGTTAATAATATGTCAATTTTAGGATCAGATTAGGGATTTATATCACCCATAGAATCAGGGGATCATTGATATTTAACTAATTAAAAGTGAGAATGTATAGCTATTTCTAAATTATCAACAGTTAATTCAATGTAAACTTTAGGATCAGATGAAGGGAGCTTCTGGGTCATCTACAAAATCAGATCTTTGAAATTGAACCAATTAAAGGCGAGCATCTGTGAGATCTTTCCTAAACCAAGGCAATAATTCTTCCGACAGTAACGTTAATAAAGTATAGATATCATCGTCTGATATTTAAGGGGAAGTTATTTTTTATCAGGTCTAGGTAGCAAACTAAAGATCTCCCCTTAAAGTATTGTATTGTATTGGTGTATAATGTTACCAAGAATAATGCGAAATAGTGAGCATGGTAACAAAACATAACATTACCCTTTCCTCCCTTTCCTTCCAGTCTACTTTAAGTTCCACGTTACCCTAGAGTTAAGGTCTGACTCAGAACCCGTAAAGGATTTAATGGAAGCAACCTTAATGGCCGTGCAAGCTAAAGTGTTACATAATTCATGGCATTACACTCTACAAATGTAACGTACGTTTTCCCCGCATATATACATCGTTACATGGGTTCCGGTCATCAATGTCTTTTACGTGATATTAATTACAGAATGAAGATGAATAGAGTTTAATCTAGTACTGACGTTGTAAAAATGTGTTTCGTTACTGTTTTTCCCTTGTATATGCAAAATACATTGTTTCTTGGGATCCGTTTATTCACATATTGTAAGATTTAGAAAAAATAAAATAAAAATAAAGTAATAATAATAATAATAATAATAATAATAATAATTAAAGTTGCAAGCAACGTTGTGCGGGGTTCGAGCGGGGTTGCACGCAGGGTATTGTGTTGGATACAAGGGCTGTGCCACATAATATCAAAATATCATGTATCTCATCGGGCATGGAGAAAGTACAGAAGGAATATAGTGTAGCCATTTTGGCTATGGCCACTTAGACCATTAAGGAGTGTGACCATTTGGTTAAAGCTATTAATCCTGTACGAATTGTTGTTGTTGTTGTTGTTGTTCCCTAAGCTGCCGGGCCGAACAGCCCCGAGTCCCTGAGGAAGGCCATGGCCACGATCGGGCTTTCCCACAGAGCTCTCATTGAGTGTAGATTGTGTTGTTGGCGTAAGTGGTTGTGTGAAATGCAGTCTTCTATTATGTGTTTAATGGTATGGGGTGCTGTGTTACATCCCGGGCAGGCATCGACAACGGAGTCATCCAGTCTCTTCTGATAGCTCAGGAGAGCTGGATGGTGTCCGCATCTCAGCCTGGCCAGGTGGACTCTGTCCTCGCGAGGAAGGGAGGATTCGGAAGGATGGATTTCGGGAGGTCGTGCTTGCAGCTGCGTGTTGTCTGTGAGTGAGTGGATGGATCGGCGAGAGATATGAGTATGGATGTGCTTCTGGAAGGTGGTTCGGGGTGGGAGAGAGGACAGTAATTGTGTGTGATACCGTGTGCTGGGTGTTGTTTTGATATTTCTTGGTGTCTGTGGGTGTGTTGCCATGTAGTTTAGTGGGTGGTCTTGGTTCGTGGAGGCTACTGCCAGGAATTGAGTGCCTCTCATGATCACTGATCTTATGTATTGTTTATATACTGTGGTGGTAGTTTCTTTGTTGTGTCCAAATTTTTTGTCAACAAGTGACCTGAGGGCGTTAAGACTGGGTGTCATTTCTTTTTAATGTTTGTGGTGTGCTGTTTGAATGTCATATGAGTATCATATGTTACTCCTAGGATTTTGTGTGTGTGTGTATGTGTTAGGGGTGTGTTGTTTATGGTGAGTTGAGGGATGTATTTGTGTTCTCCTGTCCAGCTTGTGAGCAGGGTTGCGGTGGATTTGGCTGGGGGTAGATTAAGTCTGTTTGTAGTGCACCAGCCATGTAGTGTGTTGAGATAGGGTTGAAGGAGATCTGTTGCTCTTTTTGGGTCATGGTGTGTGAATGTGAGTGTTATGTCATCTGCATAGGAGGCTAAGTTTATTTGGGGCGTATTGGGTGTAGTTATATCGTGCATGTACAGATTGAAGAGTGCGGGCGATAGGACGGATCCTTGTGGGACTCCGTTTGGAAAGTTTCTGATTTTAGATGACTGACCGGCAAAAGATACGTGTGCACATCTGCCTGCTAGGAAGTTGGCCAGCCACCTTTTTGTGTTGTGCATGTTTGTGTTGTAGATTTTGTTTGTTAGGTTGTGGCGGGGGATGGCATCGAAGGCTTTACTAATGTCGAGTGTGGCTAATAGTGATCTGTGTGGTGGTCTAGCTGAGTTGATGCCGTCAAAAGCTCTTTGTGTAAGGTCTGTGAGAAGAGTGTTTGTGGAGTGCAGTGGCCTAAAGCCATGTTGTGTTGGAGCTAGGGGTAGGTCGGGTGTAATTAGTTGTAACACTAGGCGTTCCATGACTTTGGAGGGGGAGCAAAGGAGTGTGATGGGGCGGTGCGAGGAGGGTAGCGTGGGGTCTTTGTTGGGTTTGGGGAATGTGGTGATGAGACCATGCTTCCAAATGTCTGGTATTGTGTTGTGTGAATAACTGTAGTTTGATATGTTAGTGAGTGCTTGTATGCCTTGTGGTCCCAGGTGTCTGAGGTGTATGTTGCTTATGTTGTCTAGGCCACAAGCGGGTGAGTGCTTGAGATTGTTGATGACATGCTTTGTCTGGTGATTGGTGAAGGGTGTATAGTCAGGGTCTGTGGGGAATTGTCTCTTACGTCGGATGACACGTCGGTCGTCTTTGTGAGGTTTTAGGTGACTGACATGTGAGAAGTGATTGATGAGAGTGTTTGCTTGTTGTTTACATGAAGGAGTAGAGTCTGTTGTTGTGATTGCAGCATGTGATTGTGTTGTGTTGCTGTTGGAAAGTGTGATGCTGTTTAGTGTTTTGTAGAGTTTTTTGGGGTTTGTTTTGTGATCAAGTGTTTGTAGGAAGTTATTCCAATTTAGTTTTTGTTGTTCTTATATTTTGTTGTTAGTTTGGGTGTTGAGTGCTTGGATTTGTTGTGTGATGTCTTGTGTGTGGGGTGCTGGGGAGTGTTTCAGTATGTCGCGTTGTCTGATGAGGTTTTGAATTTCTGGTGTGAAGTTGGGGTTGTGTCTTTTTCTGTTACCTCTTGGAATGTGTTTCTTGTCAGTGTTTTGGATAGTTTTATTGAGTATGTGTACAGCATTGTTGATGTTAGTGATGGGTGTACTGTTTAGAGTTGTGAAGTGTTGTTCTGTCTCATTTGTGAATGCTTCCCAGTTAGGTCTTTTATAATTGGTGTATGTGTGTTTGTGGTTAGCTGGGGTGAGTCTGGTTTTGGTGGTGATAATAATCGGGAGGTGGTCAGAGCCTAAGGTTCTGACCACCCTCCAGGATGTTGTGGGGGCGAGTTCTGGGGAGCAAAAGGTGATGTCTGGAGATGATGGGTTATAGAGGGCTTGGTGAGGAATATGGGTATGTTGATGGATGTCGTTAAGGATGATGAGGTTAACAGTTTGGTTTTGTAGTACCAGCCCTCTGTCTGTGTCGGGGTTGTCGACAAACCAGGCCGACGTCTTGGCATTGAAGTCACCACCCAGGATGATGTGTGGGGTGTTTGTGATGTGTTGTAAGTGTGGTCTGTATTCATTTGGTACTGTAGGGGATGTATGTGTTTATGATGGTTATGTTGGAGTTGTTGCCAGTGCGTATTTTAATTGATTGTATTTCTGTTGTGCTATCATTTGGGGGGAGGAGGGATTTGGTTTGTACACTGGTAACTATGTATGATATTTCTTTGTGTACCACGGTGATGAGTCCACCACCTCCGCCGACAGCCTGGTCTTGTCTGATGGTGGTGAAATCATGAAATGTGGGTGTTTTTTGTGTTGTGCGGAGTTTTGCTTCTTGTAAGATGGCAATGTGTATGTTGTGTTGTTTGATGAAGTGTGAGAGTTTCTTTGTGTTGATGCCATCTATGTTCAATTGGAGAATGTTAATGTTATGTGCACGATGTATGTTGGGTGCTGCTGCACTAGGATGGGGTGAAGGTGAGGGAGGGGGTGGTGGTGGAGGTGGGGGAGGGGCTGTGAGTTGGGATGGGTGAGGTGGGGGTGGGGATTGGGGAGCAGATGGGGGTTGGAATGGATTAGGATGGGGTGTGGTATGTTGAGTTGAGGATGTGGATGGTATGGGAAGGTTAGGTGGGTTAGGGAGGAGAGGTGGACAGGTTTTAGGGGGGGGAGTGGATGATATGGGAAGGCTAGGTGGGTTGGGGAGGAGAGGTGGATGGGTTTTAGGCGAGGGATTTGACTGGGAGAGGGAGGGGCATGAGGAACAGGTCCAGGTGTTCGTGTGGTGTTTCTTGGAGGCAAGTGTTGTGCAGGTGAAGTGGGTCCAGTTCCTGCATGAATTACCGAGAACTAAACCATTAGTGTGGCGACTCGAAGCGATGGGTTTTGAGCAAGTTGGACATATGTATGTGTAGGTGGGTCCTGGGTTGCTCTCAATGTCTCCGGTTAGAAGAAGTCTTCGAGAAATGACAGCCGGAGAGTCATTTCTCGGTGTAGGAAAAACTGTGTGATGTGTGTGTGTGTGGTGTGAGGTGTGGAAATGCCCGGCGCGACCGAAGCCGCTCCAAGGACTCCTGTACGAGTAGGCATAATTGCCCAAAATTGCCTTCATTCCCTGCTCATTTTCATGCATAAGCAAAAGCCAGAGCGTAATACAATTATGTATTCGTGAAAGTACGGTAATAGCTTTCAAATTACTCCTGAATCATCCCTGTACGACGTCTGGTTTTCTTGTAAGGATCTTGCAAACGAAGGGCAAAATTGCTAAAAATTACCAAATCCGATAGGCCTAGGCGAAATCGCTAATAATTACCAATTATTTTCTGTTTTCACTATGTGTGACGCTGCACATAAGTGAACTCTCTCTCACACAAACCTCAGTGTCGTGGCGGGGCCTGTAGGCTCCGGCTGACGTCCATCCGTGCTGCTTGCAAAAGATGGCCTGGCTCACAGGCTACAAAATAGCCGGAAAATCGTCTCCGTCATATGAGGGGCCCCGCGGGAATTGGTTTAAGAAGTGTGGTTGTTTTGATTATTTGATAGGGTCACCATAAGGGTAATGGTGTGGCATTTGTTCTGTACAGAAGCTTGGCCTTTTTGGTTGGGGCTTCTTAGGAATGTGACCTTTTTCGTTAGGCATGGAGAAACTGCAGAGGTACAAATTATTATAAGCAACCTCATGTTAAAAATATTGTATTGATTGTATGCGTGTATGCCCCGACAGAGGATATACTTGAAAGAAAGAAAGAGGAGTTCTGGATGAATGTGGAGGCGTGCCTGGAGAAGTTTGACAAGAACGAAAGAATATTTATGATTGGGGATATGAATGGTAAGGTGGGTGATAGGAAAGTTGAGGGAGTGGTGGGAGGGTGGGGGGTACCATCAGAGGTGAATGGGAATGGTAGTGCACTTGTGGACGTATGTGTGGGGAGGAGGCTGTGGATAGCCAACACCTTCTTCCGACACAGAATGATCCACAGGTACACGTGGAAACGGATGTTGACGATGAAGGAAAAGACAGTGGTGGAACGAAAGTCATTGATTGATTATGTATGTGTGGATGAACGAATGAAGAAATCTGTGATGGATGCTAGGGTGTATAGGGGTATTGGAGGGGGTCTGTCTGATCATTATGTAGTGGTAGCTAAGGTTAGGATACAAAAGAAGTGGGTGAGGAGAGCTGGAGGGAGGCGAGAGGAGGGTGGAATGGTGAGGAGGATGGAGAGGTTGCAGGAGGAGGAAGTCAGGGAGGAGTACAGGAGAGCAGTGGAAAGACGACTAGGTGGGTTCGACCTGGAAGTTATGGAGGAAGTGGAGGAGATGAGCAAAATGTTTAAGGATGAGATCTGTGCATGTGAGGAGGTGTGTGGAGTGAGGAGAAGAGGGAGGGGAGTGAAAGGTACAGCATGGTGGACAGAAGAGGTAAGAATAGCTGTGGAAGAAAAGAAGAAAGCATATAGAGAGTGGTTGGGTAGTAGAGGGAATGAAGATTCCGAGAGACAGAAACGAGCACCTGAGTGTAAAATGGAGGGAGAGTAAGAAACTGTTCTGGGAAGAAGTCAAGAAAGTTAGGGAAGGTAGCAAGGGAAACAGTAAGGGTGTGAAAGATAAGAAAGGGAGAATGCTAACCGAGAAGCAAGAGAGAGTCGAAAGATGGAGGGAGTACTTCAGTGAGTTGCTAAATGTAAGGAATGAAGAGCCAGCAAACATAGCTGGATATGGTATGGGAGGGTGAAGAAGAGAAGTAGTGGAGGAGGAGGTGGGGATCAGGAGGTCAGAAGTGTGGGAAGCCAAGAAAAGAGGGGGGGAAAGCACCAGGAACAGATGGAGTGTGTGGGGAAATGTTGAGGTATGGTGGTGAGATAGTGATAGAATGGGTATGGAAAATGTGCAAACTAGCATGGGAGAAGGGGAGTGCACCCGATGACTGGAAGACTGGCATAATAGTCCCCCTATATAAGGGCAAAGGGGAAAGAGGAGTGTGTGGTAACCACCGAGAAATATGTCTTCTAAGCGTAGTAGGGAAAGTATACAGTAGGGTACCGGTAGTGATTGAGAGAGTGAGAGTGAGAACGGAGAAATGGATAGGCGACGAGCAGGGAGGTTTTTACGAAGGGAAGAGGATGTGTAGATCAGATTTTTACCCTGAATTGTGTTGTGGAGAAGTATCTGGAGAAGAAACAAAAGGTGTATGTTGCCTTTATGGACTTGGAGAAGGCCTATGACAGAGTGGATAGAGAAGGTTTGTGGAAAGTACTTAGAATATACGGAGTAGAGGGCAAGTTGCTGAAAGCAGTGAAGACCATGTATGAGGGTGTAAAGGCGGCAGTACGTGTGGAGAGTGAGCAGAGCGAGTTCTTTGACCTGAATGTTGGTTTGAAACAGGGGTGTGTGATGTCCCCGTGGTTGTTTACTGTATATATGGATGGAGTCATAAAAGAAATACTATCAAGAGCAGTGGATGTTGGTGTATCGCTGAAAAGGGAGGGAATTGAGTGGAAGCTACCTATACTGCTGTTTGCGGATGATACAGTTCTGATGAGTGATAATGAATGGGAGTTGCAGGGTCTGGTAAATGAGTTTGGAACAGTGAGCGAAAAACGGAATTTGAAGGTAAATGCGGGGAAGAGCAAGGTTATGGTCTTCGAAAGGGGTGAAGTCACAGAGTGTGAGGTGAAGCTGAACGGTCAGGCTATGGAGATCGTCAACTCTTTTAAGTATCTGGGCAGTGTGTTGAGTAAAGATGGGACTATGGATGAAGAAGTGCGGGAGAGGGTACAACAGGGGAAGAGGGTTGTAGGAACGCCAAAAGCAGTAACAAGAAATAGGGTGGTCAGTATGGAAGTGAAGAAGTCCTTGCATGACAGTGTGGTAATCCCGACACTGACTTACGGAAGCGAAGCATGGACGTTGGTTGAGAGACTCAGACCAAGAGTGAGAGCAGTGGAAATGAATTACTTAAGGAGTGCGTGCGGAGTTACATGGAGGGATAGACAGACTAATGAGGAAGTAAGAAGGAGGTGTGGTGTGGAGGTAGATGTGCTGGAAAGTGTGAAAAGGAACAACTTGAGATGGTTCGGCCATATGGAACGTATGGAAAGCGAGAGAATGACTAAGAGGGTGTATGAGAGCGAGGTGGAGGGACAGAGAGGGAGAGATAGATCGAATGAGAGGTGGAAGGATGGAGTGAGGAAGTACATGAACGAAGGCGGTGCTGGTTGGGGGGAGGGGCGTCGACTGACTGGGTACAGAGGTGCATGGGGGCGGTTCGTTCTTGGCCACCCCTTCGGGGATCACGGCGTCAGGCAATAGATGATAGATAGATGTTAAAAATATCTTATATATTTTTGTTTAGCTTTACTTGGCATTCCTCTTCCTCTATGTATCTAGCAATTTAACCCCCTCAAACTCCTTATGACGCGATGGTGTGGTAATTACCCCGGGCCAAAAAGCTCTCAAAGACGATCGAATGATAACTCAAGCGAGCTTGAAATACGCAGGCGTTTCGTTCATGGTCACCCCTTCGGGGATCAAGGTGTCCGGCAATATATACCGGTAGGCTATAGATAAATTCATTTTTGGGCTATTTCTTCCATTTGATTTATCCTGTTAAAGTGCTTGATTGATTTTTGTGCTAATTAGTTAGTATTTGGTGTAATTTCACATATTTCAGCTAAATCTGGAGAGCACATGCAATTTATTTGTACATGTTCAGTAAGTATTGCTGGGGAAAGGGTTAACGTATTCATCTTTTGGGGTATTTATTCTATGTTTTTATCCTGTTTCTGTGATTGATTGAGTTTTGTGCTAATGTAGTTGGTATTTGGTATAATTTTACATATTTTAGATAAATCAGAAGGGCACATGCAATATATTTGGGCATTTTCAGTTAGTATTGCTGGGGAAATTGTTAACATATAGTATTCATCATAGGAAGGGAATAGGATGTGTAGCTCAGATCTTTGACCTGAAATGTTTTTGTGGAGAAATATCTTGAGAAGGGACAAAAGTTGTATGCTGCCTTCATGGGCTTGGAGAAGGCCTATGACAGAGTTGATAGAGAAGGTACCGGTATGTAGAAAGTACTTGGAATATACGGAGCAGATAGCAAGTTTCTGAAAGCAGTGAAAAGCATGTATGAGGGTGCAAAGGTGTCAGTATGTGTTGAGAATGAACAGAGCGAGTTCTTTGATCTGAATTTTGGGTTAAAGAAAGGGTGTGTGATGTCCCCGTGGTTGTTCAATATATACTGAACTGTATATGGATGGAGTCATAAAAGAAATGCAAGGATGAGCAGTGGATTTTGGTGTACCACTAATAAGGGAAGGCAACGAGTGGAATGACAGAGTTGATAGAGAAGGTATGTGGAAAGTACTGTACTGAGAATATATGGAGTAGATGGCAAGTTGCTGGAAGCAGTGAAGAGTATGTATGAGAGTGCAAAGGTATCAGTACGTGTGAAGAATGAACAGAGGGAGTTCTTTGATCTGAATGTTTGGTAAAGCAAGGGTGTGTGATGTCCAGATGGTTGTTCTATATATACAGTATATGGATGGAGTCATAAAAGAAATACAAGAAAGAGCAGTGGATGTTTGTGTACTGCTGTTTGCTGATGATATGAATGGGAGTTGCAGGGTCTGGTAAATATGTTTGGAACAGTGTGCGAAAAATGGAATCTGAAGGTAAATGCGGGGAAGAGCAAGGTTATGGTCTTCGAAAGGGGTGAAGCCACAGAGTGTGAGGTGAAGTTGAACGGTCAGGCTATGGAGATTGTCAGCTCATTTAAGTATCTTGGCAGTGTACAGAGTAAAGATGGGAGTATGGATGAAGAAGTGTGGGAGAGGGTGCAACAGGGGAAGAGGGTTGTAGGAATGCTGAAAGGAGTAACATGAAATAGGGTGGTCAGCATGGAACTGAAGAAGTCATTGCATGACAGTGTGGTAATCCCGACACTGACTTACGGAAGCGAAGCATGGACGTTGTTGGAGAGATTCAAACCAAGAGTGAAAAGGATGGAAATGAGTTACTTGAGAAGTGTGTGCAGAGTTACATGGAGGGATAGACAGACGAATGAGGAAGTAAGAGAGAGGTGTGGTGTGAATGTACTGGAAAGTGCGAAAAAGAACACCTTGAGATAGTTCGGCCATGTGGAACGTATGGGAAGTGAGATAATGACTAAGAGCGTGTATGAGTGAGGTGGAAGGACAGAGGGAGAAATAAACCAAGAGAGAGGTGGACGGATGGAGTTAAGAAGTATATGCATGAAAGTGGTGCTGGATGGGAGGAGGGGCGTCGACTGACTGGGGACAGAGGTGCATAGGGGTGTTTCGTTCGTGGCCAATCCTTCGGGGATCAAGGCGTCCATCAATAGATATATAGATAAATTCATCTTTAGGGCTATTTCTTACATTTTCTTTATCCTGTTAGTGTACTTTATTTAAATTTTTGGTAATGTAGTTGGTAATTGGTGTAATTTTACATATTTCAGATAAAGGATGTCAACAGAATAACAAATGATGAGCTGAAGAGACGTTTAGGTATAAAGAGTATTAGCGAGGAGATGCGTACAAGTAAACTGGGATGGTATGGACATGTGGAGAGAATGGATGAACAAAATTGGGTGAAAAGATGCAGGTCTGCGATTGTGGAGGGAGCTGCACCAAGGGGTGAACCGAGTAAGACCTGGGATCGGACTATACGTGCCGATCTCAAATCCAAAAACTTGACAAGTAAAGCATCCCTTAACAGGGTTGCCTGGAACGCCGCCATTAGGAAAAGAGACTGAAACTGCACATCTGTGTGGAGCACTCAGTCTTAAAATGTTATGTACGTATGTATGTATAAATCTGAAGAGCACATGCAATCTATTTAGGCATTTTCAGTCAGTATTGCTGGGTAAAGGGTTAACATATTAATCTTTTGGAGTATATCTTCCATTTATTTATCCTGTTAGTGAGTTTTATTGATTTCAGTGCTACTGTAGTGGTATTTGGTGTAATTTTACATATTTTAGATAAATCTGAAGAGGACATGCAATATATTTGGGCATTTTCAGTCAGTATTGCTGGGGAAACAGTTAGCATACTGTAGTCATCTTAGGAAGGGAAGAGGATGTGTAGCTCAGATTTTTGCCCGGAAATGTGTTGTGGAGAAATATCTGGAGAAGCGACAAAAGTTGTATGCTGCATTTATGGAGTTGGAGAAGGCCTATGACAGAATTGATAGAGAAGGTATGTGGAAAGTAGCGGTACCGGTACTGAAAATATACGAAGTAGATGGCAAGTTGCTGAAAGCAATTAAGAGCATGTATGAGGGTGCAAAGGTGTCAGTATGTGTGGATAAATAACAGAGCGAGTTCTTTAATCTGAATGTTGGGTTAAAGCAAGGGTGTATGTGATGTCCCGATGGTTGTTCAATATATACTAGTACAGTATATGGATGGAGTCATGAAAGAAATACAAGGAAGAGCAGCGGATGTTGGTGTACCGCTGATAAGGGAAGGAAACGAGTGGAAGTTGCCTCAACAGTACAGTACCGGTACTACTGTTGCTGACAACACAGTTCTGATGAGCGATAGTGAATGGGAGTTGCAGGGTCAGGTAAATATGTTTGGAACAGTGTGTGATAAACGGAATCTGGAGGTAAATGCTAGGAAGAGCAATATTATGGTCATTGAAAGGGGTGCAACCATAGAGTGTGAAGTGAGGTTGAACGGCTATGAA
This sequence comes from Paralithodes platypus, assembly GCA_032716605.1. Classification (NCBI taxonomy): domain Eukaryota; kingdom Metazoa; phylum Arthropoda; class Malacostraca; order Decapoda; family Lithodidae; genus Paralithodes; species Paralithodes platypus. Next base: position 12,605,575 of record CM064524.1, read on the forward strand.
GAATGTCAGCTCATTTAAGTATTTGGGCAGTGTGTTGAGTAAAGATGTGAGTAGGCCTATGGATGAAGAAATGTGGGAGAAAGTGTAACAGGGGAAGAGCGTTGTAGGAACTCTGAAAGCAATAAGAAGAAATAGGGTGATCAGCATGGAAGTAAAGAAGTCCTTGCATGACAGTGTGGTAATCCCGACATTGACTTATGGGAGGGAAGCATGGACGTTTCTGACTAGGATTGATCATTGATAATCATCGGTTATGCTAGTTGGAAAATTAGTGGGGTAGAATGTAGAGTTCAGGTGTACCGCCAGCCTTGTTTACACTACGCGGAGCGGCGGCGGATGCTGGCCATCATGTTCCCGTCGATTTAACTGCTTTTGGATACAATAATAGGTTGAGGGGGGTCACCCCCCGATGACATATTGTCATCATCATATATATTGCCAGCAGGAGGCAAATAACCGAAAAAAACGCCTTCAAAATAGACGCGAACTAAAGGCTGGTTCACACATAGCCGAGTTGGTGCGCAAGTCCAACACGAGTGATGAAATTTTGCTATTCAGCAATGACTCGTCGATACTCCTCAACACTCGTATAGACTCGTGCTACGCTCGTGTATACTCGACACACTCGTGGGTACTCACCACGGGGTCCAAAAATTTCATGCATGCATGAAATTTTTGGATCCCGTGGCGAGTACCCATGAGTGTGGCCTAAATACGTGTAGACTCGTGTACATACGTGTTAACTCGTGTTTGACTCTGAATAACTCTTTGTTATTCGTGTTAACTCGTGTTGACTCGTGTAAACCCGTGTAACACTCTTTGGTGATTCGTCGCTTTTCGTCATAATTTCGACGTTGACGAAGCAACACGTGTCTAAACGCAACAACATGTATGTAACACACATGCAACACGTATCAACAAGAGTAGAAAGCACGAATGTGAGTGCCAAAATTTGGTGCCCCCATGATGCCAGAGTTTACACGATTCAAACACAAGTGAAAACACGAGTAAACAAGAGTAAACACGATCCACTGAGAAAAAAACACGAGTGTAACACGAAAAAGCAAGTGTCATTTGAAATACCGTTATTTCAAAAATGTAAGAAGAATCAACGAGAGTTTACACGGATGTAACACGAGTCAACACGTGTGCAACAGAGATCCAACGAGAGTCAACGCGTTGTCTTTCGTGTTGATCCGTATAAAAATCGTGTTGATCCGTGTAACAATCGCGTTGACTCGTCCATACTCTTTGTTTACGTGCCCTGGAATGTGGCCATTATTATTCAAATTTTTGACACTCGTGTTGGGTTCGTGTTACACTCGTTTTGACTCTCAGTTACTCGTACAGACTCTTGCATGAACACGTGTTGACTCGTATTGAATCGAGTTAACTCGTGTTACACTCTCCTTGACTCGGGAACAATTGCTACTCGCGGCCGACTCAGCCTCCAGCGATGGCGATAATCGACGAGTGTGACTCGTGTTGGACTCGCGCACCGACTCGGCTATGTGTGAACCAGCCTTTAACCACGGTGATCGACATATGTAAACATTACGGCGGCGGTGTCGGCGTCGGACACTTGCGATAATGTTCCCGTCTATTTTGAATGCCATTGGATACAATAATATGTTGAGGGGGGGCTTTGCCCCCATGACATGTTGTCATCATCATATATATTGCCAGTAGGGGGCAAACAACCAAAAAAATTGCCGCAATGCCCTCCCCTCAACATATTATTGTATCCAATGGCAGTCAAAATAGACGGGAACATGATGGCAAGCTTCCATCGCCGCTCTGCGCAGTGTAAACAATGGTGGCGGTACGCCCGAACTCTACATTCTACCCGGCTAGGCCTATATTATAGGCTACAATAAATAAGTAGGCTAGGCTATTTTTTCTATAGGCTATGCCTAGTCTAATATTACAATTTAACGTAGCATTCAAGTTGACTACAGCAGGACTTACCCTTGACCAGGTATAGGCTATCCTAGTGTTTAATAGACCTATACCCCTTTGAAAGGACATTAGCCTAGTCTAACCTAACAACCTTACCTAACCTATTATAGTAGGCTATTATGGGTGGGGGCTGCTGCCCCCACACCCCAATTTTTTGTGTATTTGTCTATTTTGTCTGTGAAGTGGAAATTTTTTCAATTTGTCGATAACGAAAATCCTCCATGCGGACTATAGCTTATGGAGAAAAATATGGCGAATCTATTGTTGCCTATTATCTCTAATAAATTGGTTCTCATAATGCTGCAGTAGTGTCGTTTAAAATACCAACCATTTAATTGTGTGCCTTTAAAAATGACCTAAATTAGGCTATAGGCTACTGGAAGATTAGAAGAATCTTTAAGAAAGACTAGGTTAGGGTTATTGTCGTGCCAAAGCTAGATTATAGCCTAAATATAAAAGGAAGTGAATAAAATGAAATATGCCGAAAAAAATTGACGTCATAAGAGACGCGAAGTTAACCGCGATGATCGCCCTATGTAAACATGACGACCGTACACCCGGTAACTACATCCATCCCATTAAAAGTTACTGTGGGACACCAAATATGTTGAGGGGGTCTCTGCGGCTCTGCCCCCCACGCCGGCCCGTCACGTATTATGATGTACGGTAAGTCATCATCATCTGTGCTAATTCATAGGATCCCCAATTAAGGACAAAGTCAATCAACAGACGAAATAAGCTCCCAAATTACAATAACATAGCGGCCCGCCGTTTATGGGCGACTTTTTACACGTCATTTTAAATGTTACTTTCCTGCCCTGGTCTAGGCCTAATAGATTTTTCCAAAGAATCAAACTTAAATTAAAAGGAAGTAGCCTAGCCTACAGTTTATAGGAAGGCTATTCCAACATGCATTCCAGAACTTAGGCTAGCCTAGGCCTAGGCTATATGAAAATTTGTGGGTGGTCTGCCAAAAAAGAATCATTAGGCCTATTAGGCTATGGGTAGGCTAGTATGGGGTGCATTTTGCAAATTTTCTGAACTCTTAGGCCTAGGCTAGGCTAAATTAAAACTCACAAAATCTGAGTAAAACCAGCACTAGAATTTTGTCTTGTCTTGTCATGGGGCAACCTCAGGCGAATACTCGCCCACTCCGGCCCTACCGTAGTCGCGGAGATCCTATGTCACAATTAAATTAGTTTATAGTTAAGGTTAAAATTCACCACCGTGTCACTTTCATTCTAAGTCATTCGTAGAACCGTAACACTGTAAAGGCAACAACCCAATAGCAGGTCATCAGGTGGTGAACCAGAGACCTACAAACCACGGTACTAGGGCCAGAGCAATGTCTTGAAGCGAGGTGCCCTTATCAACCAACCCCAGACAATCCAGTAGGAGCTGTCGGAAGGAATCCATCTTTGAAGACAGAAAGGGACGCCCATCCACATGCTCTGTGACGGGACGAGGCGAGGCTTAGGAGGCATATGTAGGACGACCAGATGTAGGATGTGGAGGGGAAGAGGTACCGTACGACGATACATGGGATGCGGAGACTGCGGAGGGAAGAGCTTGTCAAAGTCATACGGTTCCTCAGGACCTCAACAATAACCGGGGGACGGCCGGTGCGGGCAATGGTCGATCGCCGTAGTTAATATAAGTTCGCGGTCGCGGAGATCCTATGTCACAATTAAATTAGTTTATAGTTAAGGTTAAAATTCACCACCATGTCACTTTCATTCTAGGTCATTCGTAGAACCGTAACACTGTAAAGGCAACAACCCAATAGCAGGTCATCAGGTGGTGAACCAGAGACCAAACCACGGTACTAGGGCCAGAGCAATGTCTTGAAGCGAGGTGCCCTTATCAACCAACCCCAGACAATCCAGTAGGAGCTGTCGGAAGGAATCCATCTTTGAAGCCAGAAAGGGACGCCCATCCACATGCTCAGTGACGGGACGAGGCGAGGCGAGGCTTAGGAGGCATATGTAGAACGACCAGATGTAGGATGTAGAGGGGAAGGGGTACCGTACGACGATACATGGGATGCGGAGACAGCGGAGGGAAGAGCTCTTCAAAGTCATACGGTTCCTCAGGACCTCAACAATAACCGGGTAACGGCCGGTGCGGGCAATGGTCGATCGCCGTAGTTAATATAAGTTCGCGTCTATTTTGACGGCGATTTTTTTTGTAGTTAGGCTAGGCCTAGGCTATTTGCCCCCTGCTGGCAATATATATGATGATGACAATATGTCATGGGGGGCGATTGACCCCCTCAACATATTATTGTATCCAACGATCTCTAACCTCTGTATCTCAAAAAGGGCTAGAGCAAATTGGCTGTAAATTTCCACATCTAGGCTATTCCTTGACAGATTTGCTCCCTCCAATTAATATTTATTAGCATAAATTCAGCCTTGTTTAGCCTATAAAACAAAAACTAACATTTGTTTAGCCTAGGCCTACATATAAAAAGAAAAACCCCACTCGTACTGCAATTTTAAGCATAAATATGAGTATCTAAGTTACAAAGCAAATGTTTTTGTATAGCCTAAAATAAACCATAAAATTGTCATCTTTCAACTGTTGTGGTCATAAATATAAAAAAATCTAATACATTAGGAAAAAATGCGTTAAGAGTTGTGTTAGCGGGTCTATCATCCCCTTTATTTACGTAGTCGCACGCTCGCAGTTACATTCGCATCTAATTTGACTGTGGTTAATTGCCCCTGCTGGTGATATAGATGATGATGACAATAAGTCATAGGGGGATAAAGCCCCTTCAACTCATTATTGTATCTCACGGCCAGGCGTTGGGTAAATTGTTTTGTTACCGGCCGGCGGATTGAGGGTGGCTTTACCAAGTTTACCCCAGCAGTTAAATTAGAAGCGAATGTAGGCCTAACTACGAGCGTGCGAGTAGGCTATATAAACAAAGCTTTTGGTATGCCCACAACTACAACTCTTACCAAAACTGCAATTAGCCTATTTTTTTTTTTTTTTTTCAGTCTAGGCTAAATTGGTGAGGCTAGGCTAAATTATTTAGCTGCAATTAGCCTAGCCTATTTTTGTTTGTTCTTTCAGTCTAGGCTAAATTGTGGTAGGCTAGGTTACATTCTTTAACATGTGTACTATTGTGTAGGCCTGTGCTTTCCAATAGAAGTAAAAATATGTAGCATAGCCTAATGCAATTTTACTAAAACCCAAGCCTACCTGAATATAGCCCTATGCAGAGCTCAAAAGCAAAAAAAAAAAAAAAATATGTTGAGCTGTGAAATAAAATTAAGCTAGGCCTAGGCCTGGTTTCTCATAGGCCTAATAACCTAATGAAGTATACTATAGCCTAACCTAATTTAAGTTATTTCACAAAATACTAATAGGCCTACCCAGCCCTCCTCATGCATTATTTTCCATTGTAAAATAAGTTTGCGATACACTACGAAAGATTATTCAACATGGAATTTGAATGGAATAGAGAAGCTTAGCAACGAAAAGCCAATACTCCCCCCTCCCTGTGATTGTGCCAGCTTTTGTAAGCAGTGCAATAACTTAATGAAGGACAGAAAAGCTGCAGGATGGTCTGGCATTCTAGCCGAGATGATTAAGGCCTCAGGTGAGAAAGGAGTAGGTGTGTTCAATGAGCTAATTAACTTCATCATCAGAGAGGAAGTAATCTCTGATGAATGGCACAAAAGTATATTATATACTGTATACGAGCAAAGGGGACTCATTGGATAGGGAAAATTATAGGGGCCTGAAAATACTTGATCAAGTCATGAAGGTCTGTGAGAAAGTCTTTGAAGGTATGATATTGACGATATGCAGTTTGGTTTCATGCTAGGACACGGCATAATCCAAGTCATGAAGGTATTTGTGTGATAATGAAGATGTATGAGGACTCACAAACGGCAGTGAGGGTGAAAGATGTACCGGTACTGAGTGATGAGTTTTCAGTTCGCGTCGGAGTCCACCAGGGCTCTGTGTTAATGAGCCCTTTCCTCTTTTTTTGTTATGGTTCTGGAGGCACTATCTGGTGATTTCAGAGTTGGGCTCCCCTGGGAACTGCTATAAGGGTCCTGAAAATGCTTGACTAAGTCATGAAGGTCTGTGAGAGAGTCTTAGAAGGTATGATAAGGGAAAGATACTGTATGTACTGTATGCACTTAAAAGATAGGGATCTGATGTTGTGTTTGCAGACCGGGAGAAGGCCTTTGATAAGGTGGCCAGAGAAGTTGTGCAGTAGGCTAGGAGAAAACTTGGCGTTGAGGAGTGGCTGGTGCATGTGATAATGAAGATGTACGAGGACTCACGAACGGTAGTGAGGGTGAAAGGTGTACAGCTGAGTGAGGGACATATACAGTACTTCTTGTTGAGGATATAGGGTAGTGAAGCTGTGAAGCTTATGTCACCCTATCCGGGCGGAAAGGACCCCAGGGAGGAGAGGTTTCACAGGGAGGACGGGGACATCGTAGATTTCAGGGGAGGGCACCCATGCCCCGCAGTCGACGGAGACGCCCCGCCAACATCAGGAACTTCTTCGTTAGCAGGAGGACCTTGGATTGACATATATATTTTTTTTTTTTTTTTTTTTTTTTTTTTTACCATATACAGTATGGTACTAGATATTTGGTAAGGGTTAGCTTTATATCCCATGTACTGGTTACTAGGGACATATACTAGGTGTTAGGTGGAGGTTAGTTTTGTATCCAAAGTACTGGGTACTAGGGACATATACTAAGTGTTACGTGAGGGTACTGAGTGATGAGTTTTCAGTTCGCGTCGGAGTCCAACAGGGAAGTGTGTTAATTAAGCCCTCTCCTCTTTTTTATGGTTCTGGAGGCACTATCTAGTGATTTCAGAGTTAGGCTCCCCTTGCAACTGCTATAAGAGGCCTGAAAATGCTTGGCCAAGTCATGAAGGTCTGTGAGTGTGAGAGAGTCTTTGAAGGTATGATAACTTCATAGTCAGGCAGCTGCAGGAAAGATATCTAAGAGGTGTTTTTCCGGTCCCGTCTCAAGACCACCGTCGCAAGATCTACCCAAAAAACTGTTTTTCTGGTCCCGTCGCAAGCCCACCTTTAGCAAGCGAGACACCAATATTCTCTTGCGACGGCAAGAGAGCTCCGGAGCTGGGTTGACGGCAAGCTGAAACATCTCACTCAACTTACTGTTTCTCCATTCTAATTTATTTCGGTATATTTGTTTATCCAAACATTATGTTATAATTTACTTGCCTATTATTAGGAAGTAGAGTAATAAGAGCCCACAGTAACGTATATCCAATTGTTGATAATAAATTAATGTGGGACAGTACGCTTGGTTAAATTTTGTCCACGAAACAACAACAAACCCCAGCTTTGACTAGGCCTAGGCTATGCTATTTACCGATTGTTTTTTCATATCATAATTGCATTTATATAATCCTTATGATAAATAAATTGGCGGTGAATGTTATTCCGATGAAATGGAAGTTGTATAGCCTAGCCTATATATTTGTAAGATGTGTGCTGGCTTGGAGCAAGCCTGTGTTGTTTTTCCTGTCCTGTGATGATCTTGCGACGGCTCGGTTGAGACGGTGGTCTTGCGACGGGCCCGGAAAATCACGTCTCTACTGAAAGTAAGAAGTTGTGCAGTAGGCTAGGAGAAAATTTGGCGTAGAGGAGTGGCTGGTGCGTGTGATAATGAAGATGTATGAAGACTCACGAACGGTAGTGAGGGTCTAAGGTGTACTGAGTGAGGGACATATGCTAGGTGAAGGTTAGTTTTGTATCCCACGTACTGGGTACTAGGGACATATACCGGTACTAGGTGTTATGTAATGGTTAGTATTGTATCCCAAATACTAGGTACTAGGGACATATACTAGGTGTTACGTGAGGGTTAGCTTGGTATCCCACGTACTGGGTACTAGGGACATATACTAGGTGTTACGTGAGGGTTAGTTTTGTATCCAACGTACTGGGTCTAGGGGGCGGCAGCCTCCACCCATAATACTAGGATAGGTTAGGTAAGGTTGTTAGGTTAGGCTAATGGGGATGGATGTAGATTCCGAGTGTACGGTCGTCATGTTTACATTTGTCGATCACCGTTGTTAACCTGCCCTTCCCTACCTATCATGTGTTGATTGGTTGTCCATCTTGATCTAATTCTTCAGGCCAGCCCTATTAGAGTATTTTGGGGGAACTCAGTGGTGTGGTTAAACTATTTTTAATATATATTTGTTTAAATATGTAAGATATGCAATAAATTATGTAAAATATATTGTTTTTACTTTATACCTATACATATAATTGTCATTATTAAGGAAATTCCATTGATTATTTACATCGCTAGGCCTAGCTTCCTTATTTCCATTAATTTCCTCCAGTTCACAATGAAACCTATTGCTAATTTCCTTGTTCTTCAGCAGCCGCGGCGGTGTCGGCGTTGGACGCTTGGGATAATGTTCCCGTCTATTTTGAATGCCATTCGATACAATAATATGTTGAAAGCCCCCCCTCACCCCCCCATGACATGTTATCATCATATATATTGCCAGTAGGGGGCAAACAACCAAAAAAATTTCCGCAAAGCCCTTCCCTCAACATATTATTGTATCCAATGGCAGTCAAAATAGACGGGAACATGATCGCAAGCGTCCACCGCCGCCGTTATGTTTACATGGTCGATCGCCGCAGTTTGGTTAGGCCTATTTGCCCCCTCAACATATTATTGTATCCAACGGCATTCAAAATGGACGGGAACATGATGGCAAGCTTTCGTCGCCGCTCCACCGCTATGTTTACATGTGTCGATCGCCGTGGTTAAGTTCGCGTCTATTTTGACGGCGATTTTTTTCGGTTATTTGCCCCCTGCTGGCAATATATAAGATAATGACAATATGTCATGAGGGGGGGGCCTCAACAATGACCTCTAACCTCTGTATATCAAATAGGGTTAGAGCAAATTGGCTGCAAATTTCCACATCTAGGCTATTCCTTGACTGACTCTTCCCAAATGGTCGACATATTCAGGGTGTCAAACGACGCTGTTTTTTTGAGTGATAACACAATGAACTTTTTGTATAATGATAACAGAAACTCCCCCCCCCCCAAAAAAAAAAGGTAGGCTAGGCTAAATTGACACAATTTTGGTCTCCATATTTTCCATCTTGATTGTTTTTTTATTGCAGGAAATACTGTTTTAGACACCTAAATTCTCCAAAAAAAAATCTGGGGGTCATGCCCCCGGACCCCCCTAGAGCTCGTGCCTTCGCCGCGCTATAATGATAACAAAATAATAAACCATAATGATAACACAATTCATATTTTGTGGATTGGCTCAGTCACATATTAGCTTGATCACTCTAGGCCTAGTTGTTTTTTAGTTACAGAGGTTATAGCCTAGGTCATGATTTTTTGCCTACTTACAGCGAATAGACTAGGCCTATTGTAGATTGGTAAAATATTTGCTTAATAGGCAATTGTCTCGATTTGACTAATTTTACCTAATTAGGCCTAAAGCAGCCTCAATCTATTCCCAAACCCCCAAACAGTATCCCATGTTAAGCCCTAGGCTAGGCCTAGCCTAGGCCTAATCCCACTCTCAATCAAAATTCGAACTGATAAATTCGTACCTACCGGTAGCGCTGCCTAGGCTAGGCCTATATTTTTCGTGAATAGATATAGAAAATGGTTTAAAGGAAAGAGCATCCTATATTATGTTCAAATAATATGTAATAGCACTGTGTATGGTTGTATTACATTTAAATAGTGATAGATGTGTATATTAATGTGATAAATACTCCGAAGTTCGCATACGTTCAGAAAATTTTGTGCAACACTGTTGCCAGATACTAATCAATCCCATTATCATTATATCATAATGGATTTTGCTCATTTGCATAATTTCAAATACCTAGGACATTAATATAATATTTTCCTATCTTTTTTGTAGTGATATTTGTCTGATTTAGTGGTATATTGGTGTCTGTCTAGGGTTATAATGCATTGTGAAAGTTACCTCTGCATCTCTGACTTGGCTTAAGTACCCCTGCTTTCTTTGAGTACTACACGGCAAGAGAAGCTTTCGGTTCTGTCACAGACTGTCAATTACTGTTCAAGGTAAACACAACTGCTAAATTCAACATCATGTTCAAATAATATGTAATAGCATTATCTATGGTTGTATGGGGATGGATGTAGTTTCCGAGTGTACGGTCGTCATGTTTACATTTGTCGATCGCCGTTGTTAACCTGCCCTTCCCTACCTATCATGTGTTGATTGGTTGTCCATCTTGATCTAATTCTTCAGGCCAGCCCTATTAGAGTATTTTGGGGGAACTCAGTGGTGTGGTTAAACTATTTTTAATATATATTTGTTTAAATATGTAAGATATGCAATAAATTATGTAAAATATATTGTTTTTACTTTATACCTATACATATAATTGTCATTATTATGTTCCTTCCAACAACCAACCATACTCCTAAAATCGATTAATGAAATTTACAAACACATGTGGCAGTCCGTGGATTCGAACTCAGGATGCTCACACCGAAAATCAACACCTTATACATCGCACCACGAAGACAGTTAAAGGTTGGTGGACACTGCCTACGATTTATTATGCAACTTCGAATCCTGCATATCAATCTAAGCATGTACACACATCCCAACTGCAACTCACGTGGGCTATGCATATGTGAATGGAAAGAGCAATTAATGGGTTAAGGAAATTCCATTGACTATTTACATTGCTAGGCCTAGCTTCCTTATTTCTATTAATTTCCTCCAGTTCACAATGAAACCAATTGCTAATTTCCTTGTTCTTCAGCAGCCGCGGCGGTGTCGGCGTTGGACGCTTTCAACAATGACCTCTAACCTCTGTATATCAAATAGGGTTAGAGCAAATTGGCTGCAAATTTCCACATCTAGGCTATTCCTTGACTGACTCTTCCCAAATGGTCGACATATTCAGGGTGTCAAACGACGCTGTTTTTTTGAGTGATAACACAATGAACTTTTTGTATAATGATAACAGAAACTCCCCCCCCCAAAAAAAAAAAGGTAGGCTAGGCTAAATTGACACAATTTTGGTCTCCATATTTTCCATCTTGATTGTTTTTTTATTGCAGGAAATACTGTTTTAGACACCTAAATTCTCAAAAAAAAAATCTGGGGGGCATGCCCCCGGACCCCCCTAGAGCTCGTGCCTTCGCCGCGCTATAATGATAACAAAATAATAAACCATAATGATAACACAATTCATATTTTGTGGATTGACACCCTGGCTCAGTCACATATTAGCTTGATCACTCTAGGCCTAGTTGTTTTTTAGTTACAGAGGTTATAGCCTAGGTCATGATTTCTTGCCTACTTACAGCGAATAGACTAGGCCTATTGTAGATTGGTAAAATATTTGCTTAATAGGCCTAGGCTATGCAATTGTCTCGATTTGACTAATTTTACCTAATTAGGCCTAAAGCAGCCTCAATCTATTCCCAAAACCCCAAACAGTATCCCATGTTAAGCCCTAGGCTAGGCCTAGCCTAGGCCTAATCCCACTCTCAATCAAAATTCGAACTGATAAATTCGTACCTACCGGTAGCGCTGCCTAGGCTAGGCCTATATTTTTCGTGAATAGATATAGAAAATGGTTTAAAGGAAAGAGCATCCTATATTATGTTTAAATAATATGTAATAGCACTGTGTATGGTTGTATTACATTTAAATAGTGATAGATGTGTATATTAATGGGATAAATACTCCGAAGTTCGCATACGTTCAGAAAATTTTGTGCAACACTGTTGCCAGATACTAATCAATCCCATTATCATTATATCATAATGGATTTTGCTCATTTGCATAATTTCAAATACCTAGGACATTAATATAATATTTTCCTATCTTTTTTGTAGTGATATTTGTCTGATTTAGTGGTATATTGGTGTCTGTCTAGGGTTATAATGCATTGTGAAAGTTACCTCTGCATCTCTAACTTGGCTTAAGTACCCCTGCTTTCTTTGAGTACTACACGGCAAGAGAAGCTTTCGGTTCTGTCACAGACTGTCAATTACTGTTCAAGGTAAACACAACTGCTAAATTCAACATCATGTTCAAATAATATGTAATAGAATTATCTATGGTTGTATTAGACAACAATCGTGATAGGTTTCTATTTTATGTGGATAAATAGTATTAAGCTGAATAAACTAAATACCGAAAGTTCACTAGAGTGGTTGTTGATACATATGAGGGAGGAAGAAGATAGGATGGAAGGGCTAGGCAGTGTTGCCAGTTGTATCGCTAGATATTACCGCTAGATGTAGAGCTATTTACTTCAAATTAGCAGCCATTTTTTCATATCTAGAGAGATTTACTAGGGATAATTTAAAAATTTCAGACATTCTAGTCATATTACATTGTAAAATTTGCAAAACAAACAAACCAAAACTCTTTAGAAATTGCAGCATTATTCTAACATTGTTTGACTATGTAGCAACATGCTAGCGACTTTTGAGAAAGGATCTAGCGGTATTTTGTGGAGACATACTGGGAGGGCTGTGGTGGTTGCAGTGGTGCCAGTTGTAAAGCTACATATTACCGCTAAATGTAGAGCTATTTACTTCAATCTAGCAGCCTTTTCTTTTATATCTAGAGACATTTACTAGGGATAATTTGAAAATTTCAGACATTCTAGTCATACTACATTGTAAAATTTGCAAAACAAACAAACCAAAACTCTTTAGAAATTGCAGCATTATCCTAAGATTGTTTGGCTATGTAGCAACATGCTAGCGACTTTTGAGAAAGGATCTAGCGGTATTTCGTGGTAACACTTTAGGAGGGTTAAAATACGAGTCACACGGGCAATTGCCAAAACTTTAAAGGTCCATATCATTGTTATTAAACTAAGCATTTGGCAAAGGGAGGAATTGTTAAAAACCTTAGCCAATACTCTGTCATTCACCAAAAATAAATTTGAATTTATCATTATTGTTTGGTAGGGTAGGTATGTATAGGTAGGTTGGCTAAATAATTGCTGGAATTCGTAGGGACTCGAACGGTTTTGAGAGAGTTAAATAAAAAAACAAAAGATAGGACTGAATAATAAAGAGATTATGTTATTAAGCAAAACTGGGGGATGCGTGGAAGCCTATAGACTGTAGACGGTAAACTTTGTGTGTGGTAGCGAATTCGGTTTTAAAGTAATTTAAGAATAGACAGTTTTCAATGCTGCGGCCAAACTATTCCACCCATTTATATTTTTTTGGTATCAAAACGTTCGGAATCGCGAGCCTCACCCAACTATGCAAGCATGGCTCTGATCATCGGCGTAGTTTTCAAGATGTGGAATTTTAAGTGGAATTCGAGGTTTTTTCAAGATTGCCGGAAAAAAAACCCACGTGCAAAAGCAAAACCTTCTCTATAAAATTTGCGGAGCATTAGTAGGGGAGTGCGTATGCCAAAGCCCAGTCGTTTCCTGTGAGTGGGAGAGACGGTATTTTAAGCGTCAAGTTTTTCGGGAAATCGGCTGCCACGACCTGTTTGGCCACCATGCCAGATGTTTAGCATATCAAAAGTTGCCCAATACAAAAACGCACCTCTTGTGAAAGTTTGATCCCGATCCAAAAAGCGGTTCTGGAGTTATTGCGTCGAAACCGGCGCGTAAGAAGAATTTGGATGAAATTCCAGGTTTAATGATTACAATAGGGGTTCCCCGTAGGGGACGAACCCCTAATAATAATAATAATAATAATAATAATAATAATAAGGAAAGTAGGAGGCAGAGGTATCAGGAAGGGAAGCGAGTGGTGGAATGATACGGTGAGAAAGGCAGTTGAGGAGAAGAGACAGTGTTTTGAGAGGGTTTTACAGGATGGTAGTGTTGAGGTATGGGAGAGGTACAAGGAGAAAAGGAGAGAGGCAAAACGGAAAATTAGAGAAGCGAAAAAAGATGCAAACGAAAGGTGGGGCCAAAGGCTGAGTGAGAATTTTGAAGAACGAAAGAAGATGTTCTGGAAGGAGGTAAATAAAGTAAGGAAAGGAGGACAAAAGAGGGAAGAGTCAGTGAAAGATGAAAATGGAGAATTACTAGTGGAACCAGTTGAAGTGAGGAAAAGATATGCCGAGTATTTTGAATCTTTGTTAAATACAAGAGATGGAAGAGAAGCAGTGATTGAAGCAGAGGTGGATGGAGATAGGTTACCCAGGCCACCCAGGTGGCAGGGAATGAATGAAAGGATTGAGGAAAATGAGGTGAAAGAAGCAGTGAAACAAATGAGAGCGGGAAAAGCAGAAGGTTTGGATGGTATTGCTGTGGAGTGTATAAAGAAGGGTGGAGATGTGATAATAGATTGGTTGGTGAGACTTTTCAATGTGTGCTTTGCTGTGTCAATGGTACCAATAGACTGGAAGAGTGCATGTATTGTGCCGTTGTACAAGGGGAAGGGAGATCGGCAGGAGTGTTCAAGTTATAGAGGTATTAGTTTATTGTCAGTGGTTGGAAAGCTGTATGGCAGGGTGTTGATAGAGAGGATAATAAAGTGTACGGAAGTTGCAATAGGAGAAGAACAGTGCAGTTTTAGGAGGGGAAGAGGGTGCGTGGATCAGATGTTTGCAGTAAGACAGTTATGTGAGAAGTATTTAGAGAAGCATAAGGAGATATTTTGGGGTTTTATTGACTTGGAAAAAGCGTATGATCGTGTGGACCGTGAAGCAATGTGGAATGTGTTACGGATTTATGAAATAGGAGGAAATTTGTTAGAAGCAGTTAAGAGTTTTTATGAAGGGAGCAGAGCATGTGTGAGAGTAGGAAATGGTGAGTTGAGAATGGTTTGAGGTAAAGGTAGGTTTGCAACAGGGTTGTGTAATGTCACCATGGCTGTTTAATATGTTTATGGATGGTGTGGTGAGGGAGGTGAAAAGGAGAACTATGGGAAGAGGATTGGGTTTAGTAGGAAAGAATAGTAGAGATTGGGAGTTGAATCAGTTGATGTTCGCTGATGACACAGCATTGGTGGCGGATTCTGATGAGAAACTGCAGCGGGTAGTCAAAGAGTTTGGTGTGGTTTGTGGAAGGAGGAAACTGAAGGTGAACGTCAATAAAAGTAAAGTAATGGTGTGTAATAGGGGAGAGCATAGGGTGAATCTAGATGTGAGGCTGGATGGGGAAATATTGGAACAAGTAGAGTGTTTTAAATATCTAGGAGGAACGATAAGCAGGAGTGGAGGTATGGAAGTGGAGGTAAAACAGAGAGTGTGTGAAGGAAGGAAGGTTTTCGGAGCAATGGGAAGTATGTGGAAGACGAGAAATCTCGGATTGAAAGTAAAAAGTGCACTGTATCAAGGAATTGTTGTGCCAACAGTGATGTATGGGGCTGAGACATGGGCTCTGAAGAAAAAGGAGAAAAGAGGGCTGGATGTGATGGAGATGAGCTGCTTGAGGAGTATGTGTGGAGTTACTCGTAGAGACAGATTGAGGAATGAAGAGATACGTAGGAGAGTGGGGCAGCAAGAACATTTGTCAGCCAGAGTGGACAGAAGGGTGCTGAGCTGGTATGGTCATGTTGAACGAATGGGAGATGAAAGGCTTCCAAAGAGAATATGTGAGTCAGGTACAAGGGGAGATAGAAGGGCAGGAAGACCCCCATTGAGATGGAGAGACTGTGTAAGAAAGGCTTTGGATGATAGAGGAATGACTATAGATCAGGCAGGGGAAGTGGTGGTGGACAGGAGTGAATGGAGAATGCTTGTGAATAGTTGAGTGAACACGTGGTCATTTGGAGTAAGGGGTCGGGCGCAAGTTGGACTAGATAATAGTCCATCAGGCGCCTGGCCCGGGGAGACGATTAATATGAAGGGTGTGCCTGGAAGTGTGGTGGGAGGGCTTGTGGCTTTGGCTCCGCTGCATGTCTGCCTGCCGAGATCGGAACCTCTCCGGGTGGTCAGGGGCCGGGGGAGTGCTGGAGCGACCTTGGTAACCCTGGTCTCTGGGTCTTCTCCTGGGTGACCTGGATGTGTGAGAGTTTGTGTTTTTATCTGTGTTTATTTTTTGTTTTATGTTGTTTTTGTGTTTTCCCTGTTCTTGCTCTGTCTTGAGTCGGCTACCCCCAAAATGGAGATTGGGCCTGAGCATATAGATAGATAGATAGATAGATAGAATAATAATAATAATAATAATACAAAATGATAAATAACATCAATAATTCCTAAGTCTCAACCAAATGCAGGGTCCAACTTCTACAATTTAATCTTGGTTTAAGGGTTTAGTGGACATATGTTTGGTCTATTTGTTAATTAATTTATATTGTATTAAGTAACCTCGCTAGACTTCCATCAAGCTTAAATAATCTCTCCCTAGACCCCCCCCCCCCCCCCGCCCCCTCAAGATAAATTAGTATTTTTTTTTTTCAAAGATTATCCCGGCCGAAGGACGGTTACATCTGGAATTACAGGCTTGCTATCGCTCGTCAGGAAAAAAACGACACAACAATGGCACGAAAGGTCTTTTTGTTGACAAAGAAATCTGGCGGAAGGTCTTAAAATCGCCAAACTAATGGAACAAACGTCTTAAAATCTCAAAGCTAATGTGGCTAAACATGAGGGAGAAAAAGCATTAACCTCACCCTTAACTCTGTAGACAAACGAAACAGTCGGGAATATACTGTACATGATCAAATCCTTATAATCGAAGTAAATGCTGATATGCCGAGGAATGTGTGTTTATATGAAACTGAGAAGATCAATTTGAAGTTGCTAAGGAGTGGTTTTAGATTAATATACTGTAACTATCGCTAGGGGTCCAGGTATTAATAATATAAGGACAATGAAAGTGGCACTGATAATAATATATTTGTATACCCAGAAATTGAAACCTTCAAATATGAACAATATACAGTATGTGAATGATGTAAATCTATATTTGTGTGTACTTACAGGATATGATGGCCATTGATTGAGGTGGGATCTGAAGAATTATTAACATTTTATATTATACTGTATAGTAAGAATTATCAATGAGGGGAGCAAGTTAGTATTTCATGAATACGAGTTATTTCGATTTCGATTGGCAGATATCAATATTCACATTTAACCACTAAGCATTTCAGTTTAGAATACAATACCAAAATTATATTATAATAACATTATATTATACTATGATTATATTATAGGTAGGTCAGTAATCTTGACCACTAACCTTTATAACTAATATACGACTAGAGTAATTGAGCTAATATTTCCACCATTAAGGAGGGGCCAGCCAGGTAATTGGTGTGGACATTTACAGCCCATTTGTTCATGCCCTTTTCGATTTACAGAGGTTATGGGTGATACGAACTGGCACTCGGGTACACAAGGGCTCTCAATCAGGACTCGAATACGGCTCGCTGCCACAACGGAAACACACGATCCCAACCCCTTGTTGTTTGTTGTTGCCAGCCGAACAAAAAACACCAATACCCTCCAGAGTTCAATCTGCTATAACGGGGTATACAAGAACTCGGTACTAGTGTTCAACAACAGACTAATAAAGAGACAGGAATTATCTAGTCTGGTCAACAATCAAACAATGAAGTAAGAATCAACAACACCAAAGAATAGTGTTGGCCGAAGCCGAAGTAATCCACCCTTGACTATGAACTTAAGAAGTCCTCCACCCTCTACTTCGGATCGGCACTATTACGGTACGTTAATTAATAGTCCTTAAGCATCGAGCAAGGAATCTTCTGAAAAAAGTTAGATGCTTCTCGGATGCTCGTAAGAAGTACGTATCGGATTTTGAACAGTAATTCAATAAGCAAAAACACTGGCAATTAAATACTATTAAAGGCTTAAATTGGCATAAGAATAATTAAAAGAATATGCAATAGTAAATGGCAAACACTAAAAGGAAGTACTCCGCAAATGCAATGGCAATAGCCTACTCGGATTATGCTCGTGGGCCACTAATCA
Source organism: Paralithodes platypus (assembly GCA_032716605.1). NCBI lineage: Eukaryota > Metazoa > Arthropoda > Malacostraca > Decapoda > Lithodidae > Paralithodes > Paralithodes platypus. The sequence goes on from CM064524.1 coordinate 12,623,466, forward strand.
CTAAAGTAGCCAAGCTTGCAACACATGAAATCAATAGTGCATAAACAATATCATACATAAGGAAAGCTTCAATACTATTCTGTATCTACTAATCGAGTAAAGTCTAGCTGGGGTACTGTAGGCAAAAAGGTAGCAGTGACTGAGCAAAAACGGCTTGTAGCCTAGCGAAGTCCTCACGACTGTTTAAAGTATTACGTTAAAACTAACAAGTGCACTTTGAGAAATCCAGATCCCTTGTATCTGGTTTTCTCCCGGCTCCTTGACAAAGTAAAAACAAACTGTTAATAAACTACAGGGTGGTTAGGCTCTTGCCCTCACGCACTGTAAATTATAAACTCAACTGTGACGCTCCTGCATAGTAGCCACGTGCGGGCATGCGCGTGGGTCGGCTTGCCAGCCGTTTAGAAACCGGCTGGCGGCACCCGGCCGGCCGGCTTTTCCTTAGTATATATCCTACGACAATGTAACTAATGTCTGGGATATTCTTATGTTGTTTCACAGCTTGAAGCTGCCCTTATTCTTAACCAACGCATCTTAGTATATTTTATTCTCGATAGTTGATTGTTTCATTATTATATATAAGATGTAAGTCTAGTGAGAGTGGGAGGAGACGAGCGGGAGAGAGAGACCGGCTGGGGGACATTGCTTTGCGCGGGCGCGGAGAGACTAGCTTGGGACGAGCCTGATTGTTGCCAATTAATCGCAACGTTAGGCTTAGTTTCGACTCACCCAAGGGGTAGACGATTTTGACCCGGCAACGGTGTTGAGTGTTGCCAAGCATGGGATGTATTTCGCATGCCTAGGGTGGGTTCCAGACAGATTCAAGACTCAGAGCTCACCTCACTGTTGTACCCTTCGGACCCCCTTGATATCTATCCCTCTCAACCCCACTTAGAAACTTTCTCTCTTACTTTGTATACCTTCTTTCCACTACTTCACCAATCTATTAAATTATCCCATCCACTTGATAGACCTTATATCTATTATTATATTAACGACGAGCTCTCAGATAATTAGATAGGATTTTGGGCCTTATGCAGAGATGTAATTGTTAATGAGACCTAGGAAGCTTTTTTGTTGTCTCATATTTGGTGGTTTCATGCTTGCTAGTGTGTTCTTGTGGCAGGTGAGCAGGGGCTAGACCGGAGGGGAGGCTTTTTGCGATCCTTTAAGTAAAGTCTGCTGGTGCGAGTCCTGTGGACCTGCACGACTTTACTAGGATACCCGTGGGAGTCTGGGGGCATTTTCTTGTCTGTGTGCCTGTGTGTCTAGTGTTGTGTTGTGTGAGGGCCCTTGCCTAGTCCACTCAGCACTGCGCTGGCACGTCTTGCTTTTGTTTTAGGGTCGCCAGGAGAGAGTCAGATACTTGGGATCTGAGTCTCTCAAGAGAGCACCCTTTCAATTAGAGTAATTTGGCGCACAGACTTGGGAACGTCCCTAGGCTAGAGCAGGTGGCTCAGCCCGAGTATCCGAAGCCTATATCCTTCCGGCTAGACCTCTGCCACTTGGCAGATTAACAGCTAGCGGTTTATTATATCTGTATGCTTGTTATTGTGCCACAGTTTACCGTCTTTGTGAGCATTGTGAGTCAGGGTGTGGCTTAGAGACTCTGTCTGAGCAGGCTTGCCTGACTAAGAGTGAGAAGCACACCTGTATGTGGTTATGTTGCGAGTTGCTGCCTTTATTTAATTATACCTATGCCATTATACACTGTATGGCCTATCACTAGTATTTATTCCTGCTTATGAGTTAAGAGTTCTCTAAATCTGTAACTTACTTTCTTTGCTAAGCATCAGATCCTACAGTAGCCGCATGCAGTTTAGAAACCTGCATCTTGTCTACGTGTACGATGTTTTGAGGACTGTTTACTTTCACCTTCTTTCACGCAGGGGTGATTAGTTGTATTAATTAACGTAACGTTAAATGTACTTTCTTTTAGTTTGTTATTAAGTTGTTTCTGTATTTTAATTCCGTTATCTATCTTTTCCTTGAAGCTTTAAGTCAACTTAATTGTGTGATCTTTTATATAGCCTGCTTGACTATCAGCAGTCTATAGTGCGTGCACCCTGTAACCGAGTCATAGGATACCTTGTTGTCCAGGCAGGACTCTTGACGGTTTAGGGTGGTTTGTTGCCTGGGTTTAAAGATAAGGGTTGGATCTAGCGTTTTCCGTTGTTGCTTGTTGCCGCATACCTAGTCCAATAGAAAGAGCCCAGTGTTTATATATCCCAGGACGTAACAAATGGCGACCTTGCATAGGATTTACTGAACAGAGGAATATAGTGGTCATTTGTTTTGAGATTCCTTATGATTAGAGGAATACAGTGGACATAGAGTTTTTTTTTGGAGCAACCAATATAACACATTAAAGACTTTAAAACACCTTACGAGCGGCCTATGCGGTTTATTTATGTGTACCGCACAGCGGGGTATTTTTAGCCAAAATAGGGCTGTTTACGTGATCATTTTCATGCCTAAATAAGACCCAGAACGTAAAACAAGTACCTATCCCTGAAAGGGCATAAACAGAGCTTTCGAATGACACCATAACGATCCTTGTATGATGGATAGTTTTCTTGCAATAACCGTGCAACGCGAGTGCAAAAAGCAGGTAATTCGGTACTTTCAGTACATAATTGAGTATGTAGCGAGTGAGAGAGGGAGGAGGGAGCTGAGATTTGTGTCAGTAGGTTCGCCGCGGTGGTCTGGAGCAGTCATACGCTCGCTAGTCTCCTGCCACCACATGTCTCTCTCTCTCAGCCACATTACGTGCTGAAATTGCCACTCGAGTTATGTCGAGCGCCGCCACATAGTCCAGCTTTATTTAACTCGACTTATGTTGCTCGCCGCTAAATAAGGGTTAAATAACATTAGTATATACATACTTGCATAGGAGATAAGGCACATTCTATAACCGTGATAATTACTGCAGTGCACAAACATGTCTAATACATCAGAACACAGTGATGGGTCAGGTCACGATACAGGCTCGGAGGGAGAAAGACCTGTGGAGTGGCTAGTCGATAGCGAGGAGGGTGCTAGAAGATTTTTAGAGGTGCCCCTTACCGCTGCCAGGGTGTTGAAGCTGAATAAGTATGGCTTAAAGTGTGTGGCTGGTCTTCAGGGTCACCAGGGTTTAAGTGGCATGAGGAAAGATCAGCTGAGGACTTTGATATTGGGATTAGAAGGGAGAGACCTGGGTGGAGAGGTGGCTGGGGGCCCCGGTCCCCAGCCCCCCCTCCACTCTACCCCCGTATCAAACGTCAGGGTGCCTGAATTTAGTACATACCCCCAAGTTGATGGTCCATGGCAGCGTGGAATTCAATCACAGGGACCCTCTCCATTAAATGCACCTTCCCCTCCTCAAGGGTTGACTCCAGATTTGTTGTTTCGGCTTGAGATGGCCAAGGTTGAGGTTGCTAGAGCTCAGGTTGAGGCTACCGAAAGACAGGCTAGAGCTCAGGTTGAGGCTGCCGAGAGACAGGCTAGTGTGCGGGCTGAGGCTGCTAGAGCTCAGGCTGAGGCTGCAGAGAGAACAGCTATACGAGAGGCTGAACTGCAGGCAGAGTCTACTAGGTATCGGGCTGAAAGGGCACTGGAGATCTCTCGAGTGGAGGTAACAGGGCGAAATATTGGGGGAGGTAACAGACATCGGGACCAATCATTGTCGCACCTGCTTAACCCTTATTTAGCGGCGAGCAACATAAGTCGAGTTAAATAAAGCTGGACTATGTGGCGGCGCTCGACATAACTCGAGTGGCAATTTCAGCACGTAATGTGGCTGAGAGAGAGAGACAAGTGGTGGCAGGAGACTAGCGAGCGTATGACTGCTCCAGACCACCGCGGCGAACCTACTGACACAAATCTCAGCTCCCTCCTCCCTCTCTCACTCGCTACATACTCAATTATGTACTGAAAGTACCGAATTACCTGCTTTTTGCACTCGCGTTGCACGGTTATTGCAAGAAAACTATCCATCATACAAGGATCGTTATGGTGTCATTCGAAAGCTCTGTTTATGCCCTTTCAGGGATAGGTACTTGTTTTACGTTCTGGGTCTTATTTAGGCATGAAAATGATCACGTAAACAGCCCTATTTTGGCTAAAAACACCCCGCTGTGCGGTACACATAAATAAACCGCATAGGCCGCTCGTAAGGTGTTAAACTAGTTCCTGTGTTCGATGAATCATGTGTGACTGAGTTTTTTATGCGATTTGAGAAGAAGTGTCAGGAACACCAGTGGCCTCAGGAAAAGTGGGCAGCATTAGTTTCATCAAGACTCCTAGGAAAGGGGCTAAAAGCGTATGATGCACTACCTTTAGAGTCCTGTGTAGTTTATGATGAGCTAAAGAAGGCTGTGCTACGGGCCTATGAGTTACAACCAGAAACTTACCGCTTGAAGTTTCGGGGTGTTACTAAGGGCATGGATAGTACCTTCCTAGAACACGCCCGGGACTTGTCTGATGCACTACGACATTGGCTGCGTTCCGAGAGGGCAGCTACTTTTGAGGAGTTGAGGGAGTTGGTTCTCTTGGAGCAGTTCTTTAAGTGCACAGGTGGGGACTTAACATTAAATATAAAGGAAACAAATCCTAGAACTCTCCAGGAGGCAGCAGAAATGGCTGACCTCTGATTGTCATTAATTCGAGGGTGCGAAGCAGCAGCTAGGAGTGAGTCGGGTGCAAAGGATCGTACTCCTCCCCCTCCCAAGTATTTTTATACACATCAATACACAAAACCATGTAGCACTGACAATAAAACTGAACATAAACCAAATACCGTCCCGTATAAGAAGTCTAATGGTACCTCCCACTCCCAAGGGAAACCAAAGAGTAAAGAGTGCTTTGCATGTCACAAGGAGGGTCACTTTGCAAATGCTTGTCCGAACAAGCCACCAAACAAGGTTGTGTCATTGGCCCGCAGCATAGGGGTGTCGCCTATATCTTCTGAGTTTGCCAAGGGTAGTTCGTCAGAGGTTGGGACACAGCCTGTGTTCAAGAGTCCGGAAGGCTCGAACCCTGTCCGCGACGTCTTTGGGGGTCATAGAGGGCATGGTTTTGTGAGGTGGGCTGGCGAAAGGCGAGGAGTTAAGCTATTGCGTGATACTGGGGCTTCTCAGACCTTGTTAAAGAACTTTACTGGTAGGCCGATTAACGCTGCTCGGGTAGTGGTAGTTCAGGGGATCAATGCTACGAAGTCCTACCCGCTGGTGCGGATGGAGCTGGAGGTGGGTGGTGTGGCAAAGGAGCTGGATGTCGGAATCGTAGAGAACTTGCCTGTTGGGGGCGTCGACCTCCTCCTCGGCAACGACTTTGCGGTGCCTGCTTCTAAGGTTTCACCCTTGGTCGTTGCCGAGAAGGCGGCCGATGTTAGTAGGGAGGAACAGGAGTGGGTTGAGAAGTGTAGCGTACAAACCATGGCGTGTGTTGTGACGCGTTCTCAGACATCCGGAGCCTTGCAGCCACCACCTCAGTCTATCAAACCGCGGAGGAAAGGTCACAAGAAAACGGGAAGTGTTGGTCAATTGGAGAGTTTTGAGCCGGCAGTGTTTCTTGGTGACTCATTATTGGCACCTATGTTAGAGTTTGGAGAGGCCCCAGGACCTGTCACAGCTAGTGAGGATGTAGGGCAGGAAGAGACTCCGAGGCAGCAACGTTACACACGGAGAGAAAAAAGGGTTGCTCAGTTTGATATTGGGGGAGGACTTGGGTTGCTTCGGAAGCATCTAGACAGGTTGGTTCCCTCAGATATTTGTAAACTGCAGTTGGAGGATCCGGAAGTTCAGAAGTGTGGTAATGGTGCTGTCGAGATCAAACACGAGGACGGGGAAACATATCATGTGAACCTGTTGGAGGAGTTTGTGAGGCAACCACCTGAGCAGCCTACTGTCCCTGCGTTGGTCTTCCGCGGCCAAGGTGGAGAAGGAGAGGGGGGCAGTAGGGATTGTCATGTCTCGGCGGAGCAGTGGGCGGGGGACACGAGTCTGGTGGCTGTGGAAGCGCTAGAGCACCTGCCTGAGCAGCAGTGTGCAGCGCTCCAGCACCAGCTCGGTTCATACCCCACTGGTCGTGCCGAGCCCCTGAGTCTCACAGCTCGGGCGGTGCAAGATGTTCCGCGGGCAGGCCACGTGAATGTTGAAAGACCGTTAGCCTCGTTGTTTCGGTGTTTCAAGGTGGGCGACGAGGCTTTGGCATGGTTGCCAGGTCAGGGTCGACCCATGGCTGCCAAGGGTGGTGGTCAAAAGGAGGACATTGAGCAGATTGGTGAGGTTGGCTGTGGAGTGGCTGTGCCCGGTCGTTGCATAGCCTCCCAATGCTGCTCTAGTCTAATGCAACAGCCCTACCATAGACCGACTGTATCTGGCCATGTCGCTAAAAGCGGTGATGCTGCGCAGGCAGATGTCGTCACAAGGAATGCGGGGGTGCGCATGTACGGTATCGGCGGGGAAGCCTTAGCAATAATGAACTATGGGAGTGACTGCACAGGTGGTACTGATTGTCCCTCTCATGACCTGGCTGTTCTAGGGACGAAGGTGGAGAAGGAGGGAGACTACAGGTTAGAAGCTGCGGTCTCGGCTGGGTTGTGGAAGGGCACTAGGATTGTTATTCTGCGAGATAAGTTGTTTACTAGGCTGTGGCAGTGCATCCGCATGTTTGTTGCTTCTCCAGGCCTGATGTTCGGGGTAGAATCCGACATGCAGGCTGGAGATAATGCAAGGCTCAGTTTAATTCCCTACCGTATAAATCCTGCTCGACAGCCTGTGGTGCAAGCAGAGCTGGATTACGTGTTGACGAAGGGTCTGAGGGATAAGGAATGTCGTGAGTGGTCGTTGCCTGTAACTTTGCAACCGGTGTTAAGTGGCATGATCAGTGAGTGTGTTGATTGCGAGAGTGTGTGTGCATTATCCCTGACAGACGCCTATACCTTATCGAGAGTTGACGACACCATAGACCGCCTCGGGGCTGCATCGCCTATCACGAAGGTAGAACTAGTGAAAGGTTATTGGCAGGCCCCGTTGCCGGAAAGAGCGAAGAGAAATGCCAGTCTTGTGATGAACTGGGCAGTTTATCAGTGCCAGGTGTTGTTTTGCTGCCGGGACACAAGTTGGATGTGTGGCATGCTAAGGGCACTGATAATGTTTTGGCTGATTGGTTGTCACGGGAGGGTTTGTTTGCAGGAGAAACCTCGCCGTTCAGTAGGTGTGTGTTGAGTGTGGAGGAAAATAGGCTGTCACTGTAGTTCAGCCGAAAAAGAAAAAAAAACAGAAAAAAAGAAAAAAAAATTATAAAAACTCTTTATTTTTATAACGTGTAGAATTTTGTATAAGATGTTGTGGCAGTATCTAAGTTGAATGTTTTCGCTTATTGTCGCTAAGTTAGTTGAACTTGCTCGGTGGAGTGCAACAGTCTTTATTTTTTTTTATATATAGTGCCTTGTGTCGCAACAGTGTATGGTACTATGAGAAGCTTTTTGTTAGATATGAAGAACTTAGTCAAGTGTCTTATATCTTGGGGGAGGTGTGACGCTCCTGCATAGTAACCACGTGCGGGCATGCGCGAGGGTCGGCTGGCCAGCCGTTTAGAAACCGGCTGGCGGCAGCCGGCCGGCCGGCTTTTCCTTAGTATATATCCTACGACAATGTAACTAATGTCTGGGATATTCTTATGTTGTTTCACAGCTTGAAGCTGCCCTTATTCTTAACCAACGCATCTTAGTATATTTTATTCTCGATAGTTGATTGTTTCATTATTATATATAAGATGTAAGTCTAGTGAGAGTGGGAGGAGACGAGCGGGAGAGAGAAACCGGCTGGGGGACGTTGCTTCGCGCGGGCGCGGAGAGACTAGCTTGGGACGAGCCTGATTGTTGCCAATTAATCGCAACGTTAGGCTTAGTTTCGACTCACACAAGGGGTAGACGATTTTGACCCGGCAACGGAGTTGAGTGTTGCCAAGCATGGGATGTTTTTCGCATGCCTAGGGTGGGGTCCAGACAGATTCAAGACTCAGAGCTCACCTCACTGTCGTACCCTTCGGACCCCCTTGATATCTATCCCTCTCAACCCCACTTAGAAACTTTCTCTCTTACTTTGTATACCTTCTTTCCACTACTTCACCAATCTATTTAATTATCCCATCCACTTGATAGACCTTATATCTATTATTGTATTAACGACGAGCTCTCAGATAATTAGATAGGATTTTGGGCCTTATGCAGAGATGTAATTGTTAATGAGACCTAGGAAGCTTTTTTGTTGTCTCATATTTGGTGGTTTCATGCTTGCTAGTGTGTTCTTGTGGCAGGTGAGCAGGGGCTAGACCGGAGGGGAGGCTTTTTGCGATCCTTTAAGTAAAGTCTGCTGGTGCGAGTCCTGTGGACCTGCACGACTTTACTAGGATACCCGTGGGAGTCTGGGGGCATTTTCTTGTCTGTGTGCCTGTGTGTCTAGTGTTGTGTTGTGTGAGGGACCTTGCCTAGTCCACTCAGCACTGCGCTGGCACGTCTTGCTTTTGTTTTAGGGTCGCCAGGAGAGAGTCAGATACTTGGGATCTGAGTCTCTCAAGAGAGCACCCTTTCAATTAGAGTAATTTGGCGCACAGACTTGGGAACGTCCCTAGGCTAGAGCAGGTGGCTCAGCCCGAGTATCCGAAGCCTATATCCTTCCGGCTAGACCTTTGCCACCTGGCAGATTAACAGCTAGCGGTTTATTATATCTGTATGCTTGTTATTGTGCCACAGTTTACCGTCTTTGTGAGCATTGTGAGTCAGGGTGTGGCTTAGAGACTCTGTCCGAGCAGGCTTGCCTGACTAAGAGTGAGAAGCACACCTGTATGTGGTTATGTTGCGAGTTACTGCCTTTATTTAATTATACCTATGCCATTATACACTGTATGGCCTATCACTAGTATTTATTCCTGCTTATGAGTTAAGAGTTCTCTAAATCCGTAACTTACTTTCTTTGCTAAGCATCAGATCCTACAGTAGCCGCATGCAGTTTAGAAACCTGCATCTTGTCTACGTGTACGATGTTTTGAGGACTGTTTACTTTCACCTTCTTTCACGCAGGGGTGATTAGTTGTATTAATTAACGTAACGTTAAATGTACTTTCTTCTAGTTTGTTATTAAATTGTTTCTGCAATTTAATTCCGTTATCTATCTTTTCCTTGAAGCTTTAAGTCAACTAAATTGTGTGATCTTTTATATAGCCTGCTTGACTATCAGCAGTCTATAGTGCGTGCACCCTGTAACCGAGTCATAGGATACCTTGTTGTCCAGGCAGGACTCTTGATGGTTTAGGGTGGTTTGTTGCCGGGGTTTATAGATAAGGGTTGGATCTAGCGTTTTCCGTTGTTGCTAGTTGCCGCATACCTAGTCCAATAGAAAGAGCCCAGTGTTTATATATCCCAGGATGTAACACAACACAGTCAGCCGCGGAGACAACCTAGGCTTCACTAAACCGGAACGAGTATGCAGGTTTATCGCTTAACCACTGCATCAAACAACAACTCGTAACACAGAAAAGCCTTACCCCAGTCTAGCATTACCTAGACTAGCAGAACACAGGAATAATAATAATAACACACAGGGAAATGCATATACAAGTGCAACAAACATAAATCAATCCTATTCTAAGTCAACCCTTCCAAAATAGGCTATCTAATAGGCAAGTATCTCGTGAGAACTCAAGCGATAATACGTTGGCTGACTAGCTCTGCACCAACGGGACCATGGAAGTTAAACAGGGCAGGGAAAAGAGGAGATAAGAATGTAAGGTAGTAGAGAAAGTTCCCATCAGTCAGAATAATATATATAGTTAGCAAGGGAAATGAGAAGTTGCTCTGCCTAATGAGTTCTGATGAAAAAATGGCTAGACTTCCCTTTTATACCCGGCCCTCTAGTGAGCCCAACGTGAACTACTAAGGACCGCCCACTGACATCCATTACGTAATTTCTCCCTCTCCTCTGGGATACACAAAGGCTCCCCTAGCACTGAGGGAGGGAGGAATGCGAGTGAGTTAGGCCTACCTCCTGCCTGGCGTACCCACTGACCCCTAACTGTGGCTGTTTCTCTTCCCATCATTACAAATAAGTTTTACACACAACACTTATAACTAATGATATAAAATAGAACTCGTTGACTCAGATGAAAACAAAATACATATTCATAATACTTATAGTACAACGGCTCACATGAACTAAGTTAGGAAACTCTACATAGACTACAGCCAAAATTCCTGCCCTGACGATCCTAGCGAGAGTGGGGCATGACTAGGCGTTCTGTACAGCATGCTCACACGTGGACATGCGTCACACCTCCCCCAAGATTTTACTTGCTCAACCCTGAGCTAAAATCTGACAAACACAGAACCCTATCAAGCCCCCCACACCCAGCGACCGCATGGCACTAAAACAAAGCTGAGTTTATCACCAAAACACATCTTATTATAAAAAAAATTCACATTTTATAACTCCTCCCAACAATAGCAAAAAGACACAATATCATGCTCCCAGAGCGAGCTTACAGCAGCTCAGCCGTTTGATAGTTCGTGGACTACTCAAACTCTATAGGCTATGACAAACTTATACGATTACCTATATCAAAAGAAAGAGTTTTTATATGATTTTTATATTTTAATATGTTTTTTCCCGGCTGCACTATAAGGGCAGCCTATTTTCCTCCACTCAAACCCACACACCTGTGATAGCCTACGACTGATCATCCACCCTTGATAAACAATCCGCGATCACATTGTCACATCCAGCAATATGACGGATGTCCAGGTTATACTCCTGCAACATCAAAGACCACCTGGTCAGTCTCATATTGCGATTGTGAAATTGATTCAGGAATCTCAAAGGGTGATGATCAGTGTAGATAACCACGACTGGGCCATAGGCTGGAACATACACCTCGAAGTGCCTGAGCGACAGCACAATCGCCAGTAATTCCTTTTCTATTGTAGAATAGTTATTTTGTGCAGCATTGAACTTCTTAGAAAAGAAACTTACTGGGTGTTCCACACCTTCATTGTCTGTCTGTAGCAAGACGGCACCAGCCCCTACACCACTAGCATCTGTTGCCAGCTGAAAAGGCCTGTTAAAGTGTGGGGCCCTGAGTATCGGGTGAGTACATAGCAAATGTTTCACCAAAGTGAAAGCCTTTTCACACTCAGGTGCCCACAAAAACTTTTTGTCTTTAGATAACAAATCTGTGAGAGGTACCAACACCGTTGAGTAACCTTTTATGAAGCGTCTGTAGTAGCCTATCATACCCAAGAATCTCATAACCTGCTTCTTGGTTGTTGGGTGCGGAAATTTATTGATAGCCTGTACCTTGTTCTGAGGAGGGCACACCTGTCCCCTTCCTACTACAAACCCAAGGTACTGCACAGTGGCTTTTACGAAGTCACAGTTTGCCAAATTTACTAACATACCTGCTTCACTAAGTTTCCGGAACAAGGTCTCAAGGTGCTCACAATGACTCTCAAAGTCGTCATCATAAATGATTACATCGTCCAAATATACGGTGCAATTTGGAATGTCCTTTACAATTTCATTCATCAGGTTCTTAAACGATGCTGGTGCATTCTTAAGTCCGTAAGGCATAACATTGCACCTGTAGGTACTCCCGTCCACAACAAAACCACATACCTCTTTATCACGCTCAGACAAAGGTACTTGCCAGTAACCTTTGACTAAATCTACTTTAGACAAAAAACGAGCATTACCAATTTTGTCAACACTATCATCAACCCGAGGAAGAGGATATTGGTTAGTTGGAGTCAAACCGTTTAACCTACGGAAATTAATACAAAAGCGTACCTTGCCATCTGGCTTAGGCTGCAGTATTACGGGGGAAGTCCACTTAACTGTGCCTTTCTCTATCAACCCTCTACCGAGCATATACTCCAACTCATCCCTCAGAGCTGGTAGTTTTATGGGGGGCACACGGTACGGAATTGACTTAAAGGGTATATGGTCCCCCACGTCAACATCATGCATAGCCTGAGTAGTGAGGCCTGGGTGTTCAGCAAATACAGTGGGGTATGAACCGAACAACTGACGGATAGCATCAAACTGCAGCTCAGGCAAATGAGCTATAGCCTCGTCAGCCCTTTGGCTAGAGTTCCCCGCCCACTGATCCGCTGAAACATGTTGATCCCAGCTATCCTCCTCCGAAGCTTGACTGTCCCCCTCTCCTTCTCCACCACGGCCGCAACAAGCCAACACAGGGACAGTGAGAGGCTCAGAGGGGCGCCTCACATACTCTTTAACCCTTAATTAGCGGCGAGCAACATAAGTCGAGTTAAATAAAGCTGGACTATGTGGCGGCGCTCGACATAGGTCGAGTGGCAATTTCAGCACGTAATGTGGCTGAGAGAGAGAGACAAGTGGTGGCAGGAGACTAGCGAGCGTATGACTGCTCCAGACCACCGCGGCGAACCTACTGACACAAATCTCAGCTCCCTCCTCCCTCTCTCACTCGCTACATACTCAATTATGTACCGAAAGTACCGAATTACCTGCTTTTTGCACTCGCGTTGCACGGTTATTGCAAGAAAACTATCCATCATACAAGGATCGTTATGGTGTCATTCGAAAGCTCTGTTTATGCCCTTTCAGGGATAGGTACTTGTTTTACGTTCTGGGTCTTATTTAGGCATGAAAATGATCACGTAAACAGCCCTATTTTGGCTAAAAACACCCCGCTGTGCGGTACATATAAATAAACCACATAGGCCGCTCGTAAGGTGTTAATAAGGTTCACGTGACATAACTGGTTCTTTTTCCTCCTGTCTGGAGTGGCAACAAGGTAATCTAAGTCTGAAATTTGTTCTACAATTTTATAAGGTCCAGTGTACTTCGCAGAGAGGGGGTTACCAACCAAAGGCAACACAATTAATACCTCTTGTCCTACAGTGAACTTCCGGAGCCTCACTTTGCGATCATACCTGTCCATCAAAGCTTGTGATTCTGTCAAATTTCTACCTGCCATCTCCAGACTCTTAAGCATGCGCTCACGGCTTTCAAGCACATACTTTAATAATGGACAAGGCTGCACAGTCCCCTCCCAAATTTCTTTCAGCATGTTAAGGGGGCCCCTGACATGGTGTCCAAAAATCAGCTCGTTTGGACTAAATCCCAGGCTCTCACCAGGTACCTCCCGAGCAGCAAACAGTACATAAGGCAATCCAAGATCCCAATCCATACCGTTGTCAGCACAATAACACCTGAGCATGCTTTTAAGTGTAGCATCCCACCGCTCAAGCACCCCTTGACTCTCAGGGTGATACGCTGACGATACTACTGCTCGTATCCCATGCTGTTGCATTGTTTGCTTGAACATGTTGGAGGTGAAATTAGATCCCTGATCAGACTGAATCTCCTCCGGGTACCCGTACCTTGAGAAGTACCACAACAAGTTACTGACTACCGTCTTAGCCATTCCATTTTTCATAGGGTATGCATCGGGGTATCTAGTGGCAACATCCATTATGGTTAATATAAATTGATTTCCAGCCTTAGTGGGAGGGAGTGGACCAACCATGTCAACAATAATTTTACTAAAGGGTGGCCCAATCACAGGAATAGGGTGTAACGGAGCCTTAGGAATAACTTGGTTCGGTTTCCCGACACACTGACAAATATCACATGAGTTTATCCATGACTGCACATGAGACTTCATCCCCGGCCACCAAAACAATTTCCCCAAAGCCGCCACCGTTTTCTTGGCACCCAAATGTCCTGATAATGGAGAATCCTGAGCCAACCTAAGCAAACTTTCCCTGCAGCCCTCTGGCACGACCAGCTGGTCAACTGTACCTGATCCGCCCTCCCAGTTCCTTTTAGGATCTTGATACCGGTGGTATAAAATTCCATTAACGAAAAAAAAATCCCCTGCCTTTGCATCCCTATCTTCTTCCAACTCCACAGCCCCATTGGTACACTGCAAAACCTCTGGATCCTCTAATTGCAACTTTCGAATGTCTGTGGGAGCCAATATGTCTAACTGCTTGGTCAACAACTCATGCCCTCCCCCAACATCCAACTTAGACATCCGGTTTTCTCGCTGCAGGTAACGGTGCTGTCTCTGAGTCTCTGCCTCCTCCACTACTTTATCAACTGTGTTAGGCACTGGAGTTACAACAGACTCGGTCAAAGGTCCTGCTATTGGGTCTTTTGGGAGAGCCACTGGTTCTGAACTCTTCAAACTTTTCCCAGCCTTCCGCTTCTCCTTAATTCCCTTCCTCCGTTGTTCTGTGGCCTGGGAAATAGGCTGTGATACCTTAAATGCTTGGGAACGAGTTACCACACATGCCATCTGTTGGCGTTGACAACTCACTACCCACTCTTGTTCCTCCCTACTCACGTCGGCCGGCCTCTCGGCAACGACTAAGGGTGGAACGTCTAAAGTAGGCACCGCAAAGTTGTTGCCAAGAAGAAGGTCGACGCCCTCCACTGGCAATTTTTCAACGATCCCAACATCTAAGTCCTTAATCACACCATCAACTTCCAGCTCCACACGAACCAACGAGTATGACCTGGTACCCTGAACTACAACCACCCGTGCCGCATTAATTGGTCGCCCCGTGAAATTCTTCAAAAGTGTCTGTGAAGTTCCAGTATCACGCAAAACTTCCACCTTATGCTGGCAACCCGCCCAACTTACCCTACCGGTCCCTCTATGGGCGCAAAAGACATCACGGACAGGGGACAAGCCTTCCTGAGTCTTATACATATCCTGTGACCCTGCCGCTGGCAAACTACCCTGGGTAAATCCAGACGACATTTCAGCCACACCTATGCTGCGCACCAAAGACACGGCTGCAGTTGGCGGCTTACTAGGACAGATTTTGCATAATGCCCCTTCTTTCTACAATGAAAACATTCCACTTCCCCTATCGGTCTCTTCCGATAAGGGGCGGAGTTCTGACCCTTCTGTAATGGGACGGCTGTAGTCTTTGGTTCAGTCCTGGTATCTTGGCTTTTAAACTGAGGTTTATATCTACAGTGATTGTCCTGAGCTCGAGGGTTTGGAGTATCGCGCCCCTTGGGAACTGCATCAACACGCTTTACAGATTCACATCCCCTGATTAGCGACAACCTGAGGTCAGCCATCTCAGCTGCCTCTTGAAGAGTTCTTGGGTTCTTTTCTTTAATATTTAAAGTCATTTCTGCACCAGTACACTTATAAAACTGCTCGAGTAGAAACAGCTCAGTCAACTGTTCTGCCGTCTCAGCTTTCTCAGAACGTGTCCAGTTTTTAAGTGCGTCTTTTAAGTCCCGGGCATGTTCAAGAAAGGCCGTCTCCCTAGTCTTTGTAACACCCCGAAACTTCAATCGATATGTTTCCGGTTGCAACTCGTATGCCCGTAGGACAGCTCTCTTCAATTCTGGGTAGTAAATACAAGACTCTAAAGGCAGTGCATCATAAGCCTTCAGACCCTTACCCATAAGTCTTGAAGAGACTAGAGCTGCCCACTTCTCTTCAGGCCAATTATGCTCCCTACACTTCTTCTCAAAACGATTAAAAAATTCTGTGACTTCAGTTTCACTAAATACCGGCACCAATTTGACTAATTGGGCCAAGGACTGTTCTCTTACTTGGCCCTCACGGCCCATCCGAGTCACTGTCGACTCTGCACGAGTCTTATCTAAATCTAATTTAGCACAATATTTCTCCGAGTCGTACCTAAGCTCAGCCTCATGCCTCCTGGTCACATCCTCTTGCCTCCTAACCTCAATCTCCTGCTTCCTAGCCTCAATCTTAGCAAGCTCAAGTCTAAATACCATATCTGGAGACAGGCAGGAAGAGGGAGCTGCCACAACTGAAGGAGGGGGGGCAAAAACTGGGGAACCACCACGTGCACCACCCGAGGGCACTCCAATCTGCCAATTCTCATCCCTCTGTGAGAGAGTGCTAACCTCCAGTAACTGAGTGGTCGGCACTGTGGGAGTCGAGTGAGAGGGGATCTGGGGAGGAACCCCCCCAAATGCCCTCTCCTCTGAAACCCCATGTCGCCCACGCAACACCCAGGAAATCAGCTCCCCCTTGGACATCCCTGCTACATTGGAAATGCCCAAAACCTTGGCTATCAGGTGCATGCCACAAACATCCACCCCAGTCAGCCTCTCCTCCGTCACGTGGTACCGCTTACTCACAAAAACTCTAGCATCCTCCTCACTGGTTACTAACGGCACACCTTCAAATGACATCTCTCGCTCATCGTCAGTGCTAATGCACGACATACTGAAGTCCACAAAAAAATTCTCGAGACAAAAGTTTTAAACTTCCTATGCAAGCACTAATTACTAAATTAACTGGAGTCTCTTAAATGCTTTACTAATTGCCATACAAAAAAAATATTCTTCAATATGCACGCTAAAATACAAACAAACAAATGTTGTACAACTCTGCAAAAATTTATACTGTTCACAAAATCCTAAGCAAGGTCGCCATTTGTTACGAACTGGCACTCGGGTACACAAGGGCTCTCAATCAGGACTCGAATACGGCTCGCTGCCACAACGGAAACACACGATCCCAACCCCTGAGTACTGCCAGCCGAACAAAAAACACCAATACCCTCCAGAGTTCAATCTGCTATAACGGGGTATACAAGAACTCGGTACTAGTGTTCAACAACAGACTAATAAAGAGACAGGAATTATCTAGTCTGGTCAACAATCAAACAATGAAGTAAGAAACAACAACACCAAAGAATAGTGTTGGCCGAAGCCGAAGTAATCCACCCTTGACTATGAACTTAAGAAGTCCACCACCCTCTACTTCGGATCGGCACTATTACGTTACGTTAATTAGTTAATTAATTGTCCTTAAGCATCGAGCAAGGAATCTTCTGAAAAAGTTAGATGCTTCTCGGATGCTCGTAAGAAGTACGTATCGGATTTTGAACAGTAATTCAATAAGCAAAAACACTGGCAATTAAATACTATTAAAGGCTTAAATTGGCATAAGAATAATTAAAAGAATATGCAATACTAAATGGCAAACACTAAAAGGAAGTACTCCGCAAATGCAACGGCAATAGCCTACTCGGATTGTGCTCGTGGGCCACTAATCACTAAAGTAGCCAAGCTTGCAACACATGAAATCAATAGTGCATAAACAATATCATACATAAGGAAAGCTTCAATACTATCCTGTATCTACTAATCGAGTAAAGTCTAGCTGGGGTACTGTAGGCAAAAAGGTAGCAGTGACTGAGCAAAAACGGCTTGTAGCCTAGCGAAGTCCTCACGACTGTTTAAAGTATTACGTTAAAACTAACAAGTGCACTTTGAGAAATCCAGATCCCTTGTATCTGGTTTTCTCCCGGCTCCTTGACAAAGTAAAAACAAACTGTTAATAAAATACAGGGTGGTTAGGCTCTTGCCCTCACGCACTGTAAATTATAAACTCAACACAGTCATCCGCGGAGACAACCTAGGTTTCACTAAACCGAAACGAGTATGCAGGTATATCGCTTAACCACTGCATCAAACAACAACTCGTAACACAGAAAAGCCTTACCCCAGTCTCGCATTACCTAGACTAGCAGAAAACAGGAATAATAATAATAACACACAGGGAAATGCATATACAAGTGCAACAAACATAAATCAATCCTATTCTAAGTCAACCCTTCCAAAATAGGCTATCTAATAGGCAAGTATCTTGTGAGAACTCAAGCGATAATACGTTGGCTGACTAGCTCTGCACCAACGGGACCATGGAAGTTAAACAGGGCAGGGAAAAGAGGAGATAAGAATGTAAGGTAGTAGAGAAAGTTCCCATCAGTCAGAAGAATATATTTAGTTAGCAAGGGAAATGAGAAGTCGCTCTGCCTAATGAGTTATGATGAAAAAATGGCTAGACTTCCCGTTTATACCCGGCCCTCTAGTGAGCCCAACGTGAACTACTAAGGACCGCCCACTGACAACCATTACGTAATTTCTCTCTCTCCTCTGGGATACACAAAGGCTCCCCTAGCACTGAGGGAGGAAGGAATGCGAGTGAGTTAGGCCTACCTCCTGCCTGGCGTACCCACTGACCCCTAACTGTGGCTGTTTCTCTTCCCATCATTACAAATAAGTTTTACACACAACACTTATAACTAATGATATAAAATAGAACTCGTTGACTCAGATGAAATCAAAATACATATTCATAATACTTATAGTACAACGGCTCACATGAACTAAGTTAGGAAACTCTACATAGACTACAGCCAAAGTTCCTGCCCTGACACTCCTAGCGAGAGTGGGGCATGACTAGGCGTTCTGTACAGCATGCTCACATGCTAATGAATGGACTATAGTTCCCTTTCTTATCCCTTCTTCCAATATTGAAGGCTGGGGAAGGGAAGGTCTCATCACTTTTATGGCTACAATCATGGAGGTCAATATATAACTGAAGCCACAGATACCAGATTGGGTAGAGTCTCCCTTCTATTATGTTGGGAAGCTTAGTTATCTTTCATACAATTGTTTCCGTTTTCTATATGATTTTCTTTTTGTTTTGTTTCGTATTTTTCCCATTTGAGTGTGATAGATTATTTGTTTGTTATTTATTTTCGTCCTCGTAATGAATATCTCCGTATTTGTTATGGTGTCATCATTATATATTAGCATCTCGTGTGCTAACTATGTCATTCGTTATCATTTATCTACTACCTATGGCAGAATGTATTAGTTATTATATAATTCCCAATTCCTACATTTAGGACCTTATACAAACCACCCGGGATTCGAACCCTAGACCTTGTGATCAACAGGCACTCGTGCTTAGGCACTCGTGCCTAGCCTTATGTGTTAGAAAAGGTAATTTGTAATCTGCTGTCTTTCTCATATGATTTAATTTACTGTACAATATTGTTTTATCTCGTTTTATTCGTCCACTTAAAAGGGAAGATGGGTAGTTTTTCTGGTCCCCTTTTTACATTGAGTTTAGCCCCATTTGTTTTTAGAATATGAGACATTCGGAACGTTAGTTTAGGGATTTTAACAACATTCACCCCATTTCGCAGTCAATTTTAAGACCTTTCGTGCCATTTAGGTGTCGATTTGTTCCTGGCGAGCGACAGGGAGCTTGACATTTTAAAAGGAAGCGGCCTTCGGCCGGATAATTATTCTACCGGAAAAATGTACAAATACAGTATATCTTACAGGGGGTCTAGGGGGTGTTTTGCTAAGTTTGATGGAGGTCTAGCGAGCAAACTAAGAAGTAATGAAATACATTAATTAATATACCAAAAAATGGCCACTGGCCTCTTAATTAATGTTCATATTTTATTTACGACTGCTATATATGTTTATTGTTAGTTATTTACGACTGCTATATATGTTTATTGTTAGTTATTTACGAGTTATGCTATATTTTTATTATATTTACGACTGCTATATTTTATTGTTAGTTATTTACGACTGCTATATATTTTATTGTTAGTTATTTCTGCTATTTTTATTTACGACTGCTATATATGTTTATTGTTAGTTATTTACGACTGCTATATATGTTTATTGTTAGTTATTTACGACTGCTATATATGTTTATTGTTATACGACTGCTATATGTTTATTGTTAGTTATTACGACTGCTATATATGTTTATTGTTTATTACTGCTATATGTTTATTGTTAGTTATTTACGACTGCTATATATGTTTATTGTTAGTTATTTACGACTGCTATATATGTTTATTGTTAGTTATTTACGACTGCTATATATGTTTATTGTTAGTTATTTGCCTCTTTAAAAACTATATATTATGATTTTCTGCCATAATCTATTGTTTGGGGTTATCATTCTACATAGGTGATAAAGTGTCGTACAAGAAGGATTATCTTCAAATCCTTTCAGTGCAGGGACGCCTACCTTTAGGTTAGAAACTACCAGTGATCATCCAGTGGGTCAATATATTAATAATAGGTTTAGCACCTTTTGTAGGTTTTTATTCAAAATAACGTAGATTATATTTATCATATTGTCTAGATGGAGAATACAATCATCAATGATAATAAACAACAGCTAAAAATGATTCAAAGTAAACATAATAAAATAATAGGTCCCATGATCATACCAGGTTCAGCTTGAAACTGTCCGTTAAATTGCCGGTGTTTCAATTATCGTGTTGTGCCTCTGTTGAGTCCCCTTGGTCGCTGGTGTGTAAGTGAATCTGACACTTATTGTTTATACACGAATTAACGGCCGGTTCCTTCCATGGCTAGTCAAAATATACATAAATTAATCTAAAAATTACTCCTTATCATTCACACTAAAATTATATTCAATTATTATTACATTCTGATAAGAGTTCACGATGTTAAATATTGTCCAGCATAACATATATAACCTTGGTATTTACGGTATGTCAGGATAAACAGTTATTATTTAGCCCTTAGTCTTTATGTGATAAAGGACCGGCAACAACCTTCCACTGTATTGTTAAAAGGATGTGAGAGGGGGGGGGGGGGTAGTTGCTCCCAAGACCTTTATCAAGCTCGTATACACATTTCCCGTTGTCTGTTTTTGAAGGATAATGACATTTTACTACTATCAACATTTACATTATGTTTCCCGTGGCCTTGGCCATTGGCTGTCTTTGAAGTGGTAGCAGAGTTCGAGTTATCAACAGTAAATAGTTATGTAGTCTGAGTCTTTAAGGAAAGATTTCGACTTGAGGGATTTTTTCTGGTCTGCTTTCTCCCTCGTGCTTAGCCCCACTGTTTTTGAGATTTTAAGACGTTCACCCCATTAGTTTGGCGATTTTATGAATGTTTGCCCCATTACTGTAAATTTTAAGACATTTAGTGCCATTTAGGTGTCAATATTTTCCTGTTGAGCGATAGCGAGCCCGTAATTTAAGAACCGGCCTTCAGCCGGGACATTTTTCTACCGAAAAATTTACAAATTTATCTTGAAAGGGGGTATAGGGGGAGTAATAATATGCTTGATGGAGGTCTAGGGAACACGCTAAAAACCTTCCTTTAATGTTGGGAATTATCTCACTGACCTCTCTTCTCAAATGGAAATAACAGCTGGTCATGTAGAGTGATTATTATTTCTTAACCCCTTATGTACCGGCGACGTCTTTTTTATTTTATTCTAGTTATATTTAGATTATTTTGTGTAATTTAAGAAAGGATCTGTGGAAGTAAAAAGGGTTAAGCGAGATAGTTCAAAGCCTGTTCATTACTGGAGACTCTTTTTAAGATGAATAAAATCGTCTTGTAGCAGCCAGAATACATGAAAAGGATAACCCCGGTACTGATAGGGTTAAGCTCTATTCAGAATAATTAAGTAATATTTGCATTTTGTATGTAATACAAAGAACAATATTATTGAATGTGTGGAGGTTAGATAGATCATTTAAGCAATGTAATCCCGCTTTGAAAAGTGTCATCAAAATCTGGTTCCATGTCAGTTGAACCAGTGCCACTTCAACCAGTGCCACTTTAACCAGTGCTAACTCAACCAGTGGCCACTTCAACCAGTGACCATTTCAACCAGTGACCATTTTAACCAGGAACGTAACGTAACCTAACCTAACCTAACCTAACCTAACCTAATCTAACTAACCTAACCTAGCCTACTGGATAAAATGGTCATTGGTTGAAATGGTCACTGATTGAAGTGGCCACTGGTTGAGTTAGCACTGGTTAAAGTGGCACTGGTTGAAGTGGCACTGGTTCAACTGACCTGTCACCCCCAAATCTGCCTTAGTTGTTGTTTATTTGCGTTTCTCTCTAGCTTACCTTTCTTCTCTCCTCAATACACACCATTTAAAATATAGGTATTCAGTGAATTATTGAATGTTTCTGTATAAGCGTGGTGGTGTTCACAACTCTCTCCTCACCTACCATCCATCTCTCGCAGCTCTTGTCTCTCTCACATGGTTCCCCGGATCCTTCTACACACAGACACTTTCACTCTCACCTCCTCAAACCCAGAGATACTAAAATCATTCAAGCACCGGAGAATAATGGAACCATTAAATCATTAATCATTCAAGCACCCGAGAATAATGGAACCATTAAATCAAACGGATGTTGGTATATGCGGTCCATACACACAAACACAAACACTATTGTATAAACTATCACAAGAAAATACGCAGGTCCACTTACATATAATATCTAGTTTACACACACACATGCACAAACACACAGGTTCGCCTTTGTTTTCATTTCCTGCCTCCCTCTTTGTCCTTGTCTCCACTACCGTGTATATACCTTGTAGTTTTTAATATACTTCCGACACATTATTTTTTTTCTCTCTCTCTCTCTCTCTATCTCTCTCTCTCTCTCTCTCTGTAATTGTGTGCATATCAGAGTGTGTGTTCATTAGGCAATATAATCAACTAGATTTAGGATGTGCTTACTGAATGTGAGGTACAGAGAGAGACCATCAATATTGGACCAGTAATTAACGTACCACCAGTACAGGGAAGGGAACAACAGATAACAACATAGGAAGGCAGAGGGGGACGTTCAGTATATGTATAAGGTATTGGATATAGCAGGTGTTTACTAAAGGTGAGGTACAGAGAGAGACCATCAATATGGGACCTGTAATTGTGGCGCCCCCTGCTGAAGTGAGGCAAACGACGAACATAAAGAAATGAGAAAACAGCGTTTGAAAGTTCCCGCTCTCCCTCTCAACCCACGTGACTTGCCTCCCTCCCACCACAAGGGAGGGAGGGAGGCATGCGCCGGTAAGGGGTCGGTTGCCTCGCCTACGAACTGTCAAACGCTGTTTTCTCATAATAAATAATAGAAATAATGTAAATAATGATATTAATAGTAATATTAACGTTTTGTGGTACAAATATTTATATAATTTATTATATTTTAATTTATTGTACCACAATGAAAATGTATTCACTTACTGTTGTTGGTTAGGAAGTCTGGGCGATGAGTGCAGTACAGAGATACTGGGAGATGAGTGCGGAGATACTGGGAGATGAGTGCGGAGATACTGGGAGATGCGTGCTGAGAGGCTGAGTGACGAGACTGATGTGACCCTGACCCTTCACTTAAACACATTATGTATAATAGGCACTTGAACTTATCGATAAACACTTTACCACATTATATGTAAAAATAATAACTGAATATACACTTGTGTTGGCTTCACACACTTATTTATATCGCACAAGGCACTTTCAATATTGATTATTCTTTGCATATTATTATATTACCTTAAAACTAAATCAGTTTCTGTGTTCTTGTATATTTATTGATAATCAAAGAAGCCTCTCTCACCCTCGGCTTCCTCGTCATTATCTACATCACCCATCGGGTTAGGGTCATCAGCTACAGCCTCATCATCCGAATCTGGGTCATCACCATCAGACTCTGCCTCAGCCTCATGAGTAACACCCAATATACTGTCCCAGTACCTACGCCGGATGTAGGATGGCACCAGGTCTCCCACAAGTACTTTTAGGTCCACCAACTTGGGTTTCGCCAGAGGGATGGGTTTGGTGTATTTCTGGGGAACATCATCGAGTGAGAGGTTGAAGGCTTTGTGTGCCCTCGGACCAGAACCCTTCACAATCCTCACAGATTCCCCCAAACCGTCTTCAATGGTGGCATAACTCGAGTCACAAGCGAAGCCAGACGGCATGGTGTGGGACAGACGGAAGTAGGTTGCATCTATGAACCTAATAGTGGGGGGGTTGCGTCGAGTACATAAATTCTTAAGGCAGTCATAATCTTTGAAGTCTGTTTGTTGCATTTTCACAACCTCAAAGGGGTTAGACCTCTCACCTCCAGTCTTCCGGGTGGCCTTAATGATTTCGATGTTTTCATCAGGCGTGAAAATGTAATTCAACTTCCTCATGTTCTTTTCAATAAGGGCAAAATCTCTATCTGCAGCCATGTAAGTATGACCAGACCTGAAATAGACTTGATGAATTTCCTTGAATCTGCCAGAATGAATGAAGGAGAGGTAGAAGAGCAGCAGTGTAATGTTTTTTGTTCTGCCCTGAACAGTTATCAGAGAACATGTATATCTCGTTGACTTCAGGAGGGACAAATATATCAATGAACTTCTTGATGCAACTGTAAATTTCGAGTGCCCCCCTCTTAGCTGTCACTTCATCCCAAATAAACATATGCCCCTTTCCAGTCTTATAGTTGTGAATGTTAAAATTATATGTCCACATTTTTCTTCTATAAAAGGCGATTCCTGTCGATATCTTGGGGGTTGGAAGTACTTGCTGAAGGTCCATGCAGAGGACCATGGTAGTGTCGGGAGTATCAGTGACAAGTTTCTTGGGGCGCTTGTATCCAACTTCAGCCTTGGCCAGGTGGAGAGATTGCCTCACCTCGATTGCCCTCTTCTCGGCCTCTGTCAGCAAAAAAATCCTTACACTTATTGGCATACACGTCACAAGTTTTGCACGTATCTTGGCGTGGTTTGTACAGCTTAAGATTGGAAAAGTTGGCCTTCAGCACATTGTCATAATAGTGCCAAGTACAGGGCACCTCACTTGGGTACTTTTCTTCCAGCCACTCTTTATATAACTCATACATTTGGCGCTTGCTTAGCATATCAGTGTCTAAATAACGCACATCTGGGGAGTTTTTGCGAGAATAATGGCTGGTAATAGTAGGGAAACTTTTCACATGCTCTACTACTTTACGGTTACGTTCGTCCGCGACTTTACCGTGACTGCCAGGCTTGCCTCTACGATCAGATATGGGGACACTTGTGGAGGTCATGTTGTTCAAGGCACGATCCAACCGGGCTCTAGGGATACCATGAATGTTTGCAAATGCCTGCTTACATACAGTGATAGGGATGTCATTGACGGTGACGTGATAATGCCGAGTGCAGCTTTTTTGTTTCTCCACATTCTCAGTTCGCCTCCGTTTCACAGCCTGGGATGTAGTCTGTTTTTGGATATAAACTGTCTGTGCATCCCAGCTGCCAGTCTTCCAAAAGTCTGTGAAAATGGACTGAATGTTCTGTTCACCCACAAGATCATAACATTTCGCAGCACAGGTACAGGGAGGCCCCACTTTTCGCTGTGGCATTTTCCTCCCTGTATAAGCAGACGTATACTCAAGGCCCAAGTTCCTATTTGATTTTGCTGCATTTTTCTTCCACTTTCGTTTGTTTCTCGGCCTCTTTCGTACTCCAGAGGGTGACTGTATATCTGGTTGGTCACTTGCCTCCCTATCAGCCATGGTGGAGAATAATAGCACAGAAAAAAGCACAAAACAAGAACAAAATGTGGAAGGTATGCGCTTGATACGAGCTGGCGCAAAAACTGAGGAGGGTGGAGGGGGAGTGGTGGACGCTGATTGGCTGGCGAGCGATGACTCATCATCATGGTGTCCGCTGATTGGTGGCGGCTCTTGTCTCAGGGCTTTGACTCAGTTCAGCACGGACTTCTCAGGCGTGCGTTAGCTGGGTAAAAAATCCTGCAATAATTCTGGGAAAATCGTTCTTATAGACACTTCCATGTCGATTTGAGGCAAATGCTTCTTCCACAGGCTCAAGCATGCCTTTGCCTATCCGAGGCAAGTGCTAACTCAATTTCATCCGGCCCGTCGTTTGCCTCACTTCAGCAGGGGGTGCCACAATTAACATACCACCAGTACAGGGAAGGGAACAACAGATAACAACATAGGAAGGCAGAGGGGGACGTTCAGTATATGTATAAGGTATGGGATATAGCAGGTGTTTACTAAAGGTGAGGTACAGAGAGAGACCATCAATATTGGACCTGTAATTAACGTACCACCAGTACAGGGAAGGGAACAACAGATAACAACATAGGAAGGCAGAGGGGGACGTTCAGTATATGTATAAGGTATGGGATATAGCAGGTGCTTACTAAAGGTGAGGTACAGAGAGAGACCATCAATATTGGACCTGTAATTAACGTACCACCAGTACAGGGAAGGGAACAACAGATAACAACATAGGAAGGCAGAGGGGGACGTTCAGTATATGTATAAGGTATGGGATATTTTACATCAGCGTGTGTGTGTGTGTGTGTGTGTCTGTATAAAAGGCTATTGATTGTCCATCAGCGTGCGCGCGCGTGTGTGTGATGGGCAATGCGTATGTAATAATAATAATAATAATAATCGGTTTATTTCAAGCCGGCAGCCACTGGGGCTGAAAATACACAGACTTAACCTAAATCTTATCCTAAGGGATCAATAGACTGATCCTGGCTGCTAACGAGAGCGCCTACATACTCCCGAAGGAGTAGGACGTGGGCAGGAGACTTTGTGGGTCCCCCGAGGCGGTCCGTCCAGACCTTGCCTTCACGGCCAGGGAAAGTTTTTGAGAGAACTTCCCCTGCCGGCGCGTGGGATTGAACCCCCGACACCAGAGCTAGTGCTCCCAATACAGAGTACTAAGCGCGCTCGGCCACCGTGACCGTGTGTGTCAATGTGTGTGTACTCACCTAATTGTACTCACCTAATTGTAGTATACAGGATTTGAGCCTAAGCTCGTGTTGTCCTGTCTCTCTCTCTACATTTATCCAATTTTGCTTTAAAAGTTTGGATATTTCTTGCTCCCAACACCTCCCCATCCAACTTATTCCAACAATCAATGCTTCTATACGGGAAGCTGAACTTTCTTACATCAGACTTACATACAACTTTCCTCAACTTACACTCATGACCCCTGGTTCTTCCCTCGTCCCTCACCACAAAATCTCCCTTGTCGATCTTCTCAATACCTTTCACACACTTAAACATCATGATCATGTCACCTCTCTCTCTCCTCTCCCTCAGCGTTGGCAGTTTTATCCTCTCCAATCTCTCCTCATATGGCAGGTCTCTAAGGCTAGCTATAATCTTAGTGGCAACTCTCTGAACTCTTTCCAGTTTTTTATTATGTATTATAAGGAGTGGAGACCACACCACTGCTGCATACTCCAGTCTTGGTCGTATTATTGTCCCTATTATTTTTGCTAACATCTCTTCATCTAAATAATTCAGAGCTATTCTCATGTTAGTCAACACTGCATAGGTTTCACCAGTAATTTTATTTATATGCTGTTCAGGTGACAAGCTGTCTGCCATAACTACCCCTAGGTCTTTTGCTTTCCCAGCTTTACTAATTATTTCATCTCTTATTTTATATTCCCAAGAAAGTCTATATTTACTTTTTCCCATCTCAAGAACCCGACACTTATTCGTGTTGAATTCCATTTTCCAAGTTTGACTCCACTCATATAATTTATCTAGGTCTCTCTGTAATTCTTCACAACTACTCCCACTTGTAATATGCTTCATTAATTTTGCATCATCAGTAAACATAGATATATATGAGCCTATTCCCATTTGAAGGTCGTTGATGAAAACCAAAAACATGATTGGGGCCAACACCGATCATTGAGGCACTCCGCTTTTTACCCTTTTCCACGAGGAGAACTTTTCTTTTATTACTGTTCGCATTTCCCTCCCAATTAAATAGTTTTCCATCCACTTTAATAATACTCCCTCAACCTGCCCCACAGTCCTGAGCTTCCACAACAATCTCTTATGAGGCACTTTATCAAATGCCTTCTTGAAATCTAAGTAAATACAATCTACCCACCCCTCCCTCCCTTGTACAATGTCAATTACCCTATCATAATAACTCAACAAATTTGTGGTACACGAATGACCTTTTCTGAGCCCGAACTGCTTGCTTGAAATTATTTCCCTCTCCTCCAAGATACCCACCCATCTTTTTCTAATAATCTTTTCACAAAGCTTGCATATAACACTCGTTAAGGATACCGGTCGATAATTTAGCGGGTCTTCTTTATTTCCACTGTTATATATTGGAGTTATATTTGCATGTTTCCATTCTAAGGGAAGTTCCCCCTTGTTTAATGAGTGTTGAACAATATTAAAAATAGGTCTCACTAGTTGTTCAGAACATTCTCTTAATACCCATCCAGCAATGTTATCTGGGCCCATAGATTTTCTCACGTCCAATTCTTCCAACAATGATGTTAGTTCATCCTGGTTGACTTCTATCGACTCTAGTCCCTGTATCTCGTTCAATTCCACCACAGGTTCTATATAGTCATCCTCCTCCACAAACACGGATGTTAATGTATCATTCATAATTTCACACATACCCACTGTGTCTTCATATAATTGACCCTCTACCCTAAGCTTTGTTATGTTGTACTTTATTTTTGTTTTGCCGTTGATATAACTATAGAATAATTTGAGTTCTTTATTACATTTGTTTACTATTTTGTTTTCAAAGTTCTTTTTCTCCTCTCTTATAGTCTTGACATAGTTGTTTCTAGCATTCTTATACTCATTCCATTTTTCCTCAGTGTGTCTCCTTCTCACTTTCTTCCATGTAGAGTCCTTTTTGTTCTGGGCAATGTGACATCGCATGTTAAACCACTTGTGACGTTAACCACTCCGTTAGAACCGCATGGCTTGTCCTACAGTGACTCGCTAGGATCGCCAGGGCAGTAGATGGGGCTACAGTTTATGTATTAGAGTGTGCTTTATTTCATTATGAAAGCTTGTGCCATGGGCAGTCCAGAAAGGCTCTTTGTTTTCACCCATGTCAAGGCTTTATATATTTAATTGTAAAGTATATGTTTTATCATTAACTAGTAATGATGGGATCTGGGAGAGAGAGAGAGTAGAACAGATTGAGAGGGAGCGCGCAGTGTTTTTGTCCCGCTCGATGACGTCACGGCTGGCTGCCTCGTGATGGTTGGTTGAGAGAGGTCCTTACCATGTTGCTAGCTTCTTTGCTAGTGGCTAGAGGACTTGTTACCGCTGTACTTTGCGCGGTGAAAACTAGTCCCGGTATATATACAGGTTCCTCGCCACTCTCTCCCTCAGATCTGGTTTCTAGAATGCATTCATCTTTATCCCTTGCTACCTGTCCCCTGCTCTGCACCTGAAAATCTTTTCCTCTGCCTACCTCTCTCTTTTTCCATATCTTTCACCACCTTTTATTAATACCATATCCCCTCTGGTTAACTCTGCAAAATCAGCTTCATGCTGCAAGTTGTATTGTGCGTTAAGGTCTGATATAACCCATGTAGTTAGTTGTTAAGATAAGTAGATCACGAAGCATTGGTCGGCATTCATATTGTTTAGAACCGCTTCCTATAATTATTAGTGTTCTGCTGGATTAGATAATGCTAGACTAGGGGTCTGATATTATAAGGTATTGTTTCCGATGAGTGCTGGCTTTAGTTAAAAGCTGCACGACATACCTGAGAACTGGAGTTGATTGGGTAAATTCTAGTCTGTGTGCCATTGAGAATAGAGCATGCACGAATGAGGGCTTTTTGCCTATACCATTCTGCACTGTTCTAGTCTCGATTGTTTGTCTTTGAGGTACGCCAGGAGAACGCTTAATACTTCGGTATTAAGGTTTCTCAAGAGAGCTACCCTTCCCTATAACGTAATATTTGACGCACAGACTTGAGATTTGCACTAGGCTATGGCATGCCATGCGCACCAGTATCTCGTATCATTGACTCTAGCTAGACTTTATCAGTCACAGTAGACATTAAGTATATTAACCTAATTACTCTTTTTATGCATACCCATTTATGATTACACAAGCATTTCGCAGCCTAGTTTGATGTATGGAGACACAAACGACTTAGGCTCTTTTTGTTGATAGGAATACTGCATTGTCGTGGCGATTATTATTGTTGTAGCGATTAGGATATGCTTGGCCCCGACTGCATTATATATTCTGCCTTTTTGTGTGCATAGCCTGCACGAGCATTGTTCCGCTGCCTGCCTTTTTTGGGTTCCATTTCCGATACGAGCATCTTTATAGCATCTAACATTTAAAAGAAGATTCCTTGTTAGTGTTGAAGGACTTTAGTGCACTTTCTTTCATGCAGGAGTGCCTGACATTTATTGATTAAAGTAACGTAAGCTGTAACTTCTCTTACCACCTTACTTTGCATACCATAACCAAGCACCTTCGGTTATAGGTAGTAATAGGCTGTTTTCACATAACATTAAGCCTAGAGTAGACGCACATTTATTGAGAGTTTGATAGCCTATTATTGCATATAGAACTCTGTAGAGTATTTGTGTTCTTTGTTCACTGGGAATATACATCAGAGGTTGGATCTAGCGCTTTCCGTTGTAGCATTTATGCCATTACTAGTCCAATGAATAAGAGCCCTGATATATTTAACCCTTATTTAGCGGGTGGTAAGGTATTTTACACTGTACCGCTCAGCGGGCATAATCCCGAAATATTCGCTCAATTTCACTCGCCCTAGCGCCGTTACTATGGCTCCAATGCGAACGAAACGATCATTTTTGGAAAGAGCAACTCTTCGTCTCCCCATATAAGTCTATGAATGGATGTTATGAATGAGTGTGGAGGGTGGGAAGAGGTGAGGAAGAGGAGGTACTTTTTGGTCTATTTCCCGGGCGCGTTCGGTTGCGTTCGCTTTGGCCTGACTTCGGCCTCTCGCGCGTCTACTATTCCTTCGGTAATCGGTCTTATTTTTCTCTTATTTCTCCTTATTTCTGTATTCTCTCTCTCTCTCTCTCTCTCTCTCTCTTTCTTTCTGTCTCTCTCTCTCACTCCTGTCTGTCTGTCTGTCTCTCTCTCTCTGGCTCGCTCGCTTTCCCTCTCTCGCGCGCTCTGTCCTCTCTCTCTCTTCCTCATCGGTATATGTAATTCTCATTATTATTTTCTCTAATCTCTCTCACTCCTCCTGTCTGTCTGTCTCTCTGGCTCGCTCGCTTTCCCTCTCGTATGCTCCCTTTCTCTCTTCCTCATCCGTATATGTATTTCTCATTATTATTTTCTCTAACTAATCCCTCTATTCATTTATTTGCTTGTAATATTTCTGTATTATTATATCAACTCTCAAGCAATTTCAGTCACATGCAATTAATAAGTAGGCTATAGGTAGACCCAGAGAGGAGAGACAGGAGAGAGAGAGAGTGTCATGATAATATAACAATGTTACATATGTATCATATATATGAAAAAATAATATATACGGTAGGCCTACATCTGTTCCCCAAATCATATAATGCCAAGCACAAATATTCAATCTTTCATTGTTTGTATTACCGTAAGAAATTTACTGAACGCCTGCAAATAATACGCTATAAAATGCTTGCAATCTCTCTATTTTCTCTAATCTCTCTCACTCCTCCTGTCTCTCTCTCTCTCTCTGGCTCGCTCGCTTTCCCTCTTCCTCATCCGTATTATGTATATCTCATTATTATTTTCTCTAACTAATCCCTCTATTTCATTTATTTGCTTGTAATATTTCTGTATTATTATATCTTTTTCACTCTTTCTTCAGTTCAGTTTCTGTATTCTCTCTATACGGTGGGAATGGTATTTTTCGTGTGAGGGATGTGCAGCACAAATATTCAATCTTTCGTTGGTTGGTTGTTTGTATTACCGTAAGAAATTTACTGAACGCCTGCAAATAATACGCTATAAAATTCTTGCAATCAAACTCTCAAGCAATTTCAAGGTCACATGCAATTATAAATGTATAGGTAGACCCAGAGAGGAAGAGACAAGAGAGAGAGAGTGTCGTGATAATATAACAATGTTACATATGTATCATATATATATGAAAACATAATATATACGGTAGGCCTACATCTGTTCTCCACAATCATATAATATATACGGTAGGCCTACATCTGTTCCCCACAATCATATAATGCCAAGCACAAATATTCAATCTTTCATTGTTTGTATTACCGTAAGAAATTTACTGAACGCCTGCAAATAATACGCTATAAAATGCTTGCAATCTCTCTAGTTTCTCTAATCTCTCTCACTCCTCCTGTCTCTCTCTCTCTCTCTCTCTCTCTCTGGCTCGCTCGCTTTCCCTCTTCCTCATCCGTATATGTATTTCTCATTATTTTCTCTAACTAATCCCTCTATTTCATTTATTTGCTTGTAATATTTCTGTATTATTATATCTGTTTCACTCTTTCTTCAGTTCAGTTTCTGCATTCTCTCTCTCTCTCTCTGTTTCGCTTGCTTTGCAGGAATTTTGTTTTTGTTTTATATATAATACAGTAATTTACTTATCATTACTTACTATATCGTATAAACAATAGTAGGTAGCCAACTTACCATAATACCGATACACCAAACCGATCCGCATGCGGTTTTGTTTATCACCTGTTTACTAAAGTGCCACCATTATCGATTTTCTTGGAGCCGACTCTAGCGGGAGGGTTACCAATTGAAGTTAAATCCGCTAGCATATATTGTTAGATGTAAGACATGATAAATACCACTAGAAATATGAATTGGCAAAATCCATATAATATCACTTCGAAATTGTTCTGAAATTTCAAAACAAAAACGCTAGTGTAAGTCATTGCTGCTAGATCAAAGTAAAGGTCTCTAGATCTAGCGGAAGTCCCTATACGTATTGGCAGTACTGCACACTCATTCATTTCATTCATTCATTTTCTATTGAGCTCGTCCTGGAATCTTTACGACTCTGAATCTTACGATTGCCGACGGCGATACGTTGTTGACATTGTTGTTGATGTTCCAGTGGAGGGATAAACAAAATGTTTTCCTTGTCCAATAATAGCTATTTCATAGTCCCACAGGACTTATTTTGATATATTTATCAAATTTATTGAACGCCTGAAAATAATACGCTATAAAATGCTTGCAATCAAACTTTCAAGCAATTACAAGGTCACATGCAATTATAAAAAGGTATATTGTAGACCACAATCTTCGCCAAGCTTCGTTGTTGCTTGTATTATCGTGAGAAATGTACCATACACCCTGGTTATCATGAGAAATTTACCGAACGCCTGCAAATAATACGCTATAAAATGCGTGCAATCAAACTCTCAAGCAATTTCAATGTCACATGCAGTATAGGTAGACCCAGAGAGGAATTGACAGACAGAGAGAGAGAGGAGGTCAAAAACATCTGCTAGGTGTGATTTCCCCTGGGAGGGAAGAGATTAGTTAGGGGCGTGCCCTGGCCTACATCAGACAAAGAGAGTACAAAGGAGTACAAACAAAGAGAGTGAGAGAGAGAGAGAGAGAGTCGTGATAATATACAAATGTTACACATGTATCATATAATATATGAAAACATAATATATACGGTAGGCCTACATCTGTTCCCCACAATCATATAATGCCAAGCACAAATATTCAATCTTTCATTGTTTGTATTACCGTAAGAAATTTACCGAACGCCTGCAAATAATACGCTATAAAATGCAAAGGAAATTTCTTGTAGAGTGCAATTTTGAGGACGTATTGTGCTCTGAGAGAGAGCGGAGCGGTGATTAGGAGCATAAATTACCTCAAGACCGCTCGCCACACAGGGAATTATATAAGGAAATTACCGTATTTTAGGGTTTTTGCACTCGTGTTTTACGATCGTTGAAAGACAACCAGTGATCGTAAAAGGATGGTTCGGGTGTCATTGGAAAGCTCAATTTACGCACTTTCATGATACATACTTGTATTACGCTCTGGGTCTTGTTTATGCATGAAAAAAAGCACGGAACAACCCCATTTAGGGTAAAAAAAAAAACCCGCTGGGCGGCACAGTGAAATATACTCCACCAGCCGCTCGTAAGGTGATAAAATGCTTGCAATCACATTTTCAAGCAATTATAAAATATAAATTGTACTTACCAACACCCACACCAGTATGTTCTTCGTCAGGAACGTCTCCAATTTGCTCAAGGGTCTGTCCAATATCAACCACAACATTCACCCCACGCAAATTATGCTTGGGGTGAAAGCCTATGATCGGGTTATTTTCGTCTTCCGAGTCATTCACACTACCAAAACTCTCACCCAGACCTTCGACGGTTTCAACAGCTTATTAGAAAGTTCTGAAGAGTTCAGCATGATATCTAGTTCCTGGGTGGTAAGCCGGGCGTGGTTAGTAGGGTGGCGCGATGCACTAGGGATGGCGGCCACCGAATCGAACACGGGCAAAGCTTGACCTTCCATTATGGCTGCTTGAGGGTCACTTAGTCATGGTCACGCAGTGGGGATGTGTGGGTGGGCCTTTGTAGTACACCGCCTGACCACCAAGTTTCGCTTTCCACCTATATTAGGGTGGGAATACGCCCATGGACTTAAGTCCAACCCCGCCATTTAGTCCAATTTTCTCGTATCGGACTTAAGTCCGACCCCGCTAAATAAGGGTTAAACCCCAGTCGTAACAAATGGCGACCTTGCCAGGATTTGGTGAACCTACATTTATTAGCAGGGAACATTTGTTGTTTTGGAGAATATTTTGCGGGGATCAGCAAGAATAATTTAGTTTTGCAACATATTATAACCCTTGAGTATTTCCGAGAATTTTTGTGTGTATATTGAGGTATAAGAGTTTGGGGTGCTTCTTTTCTGAATATTGAGGTGGGAAATTTTTTGAGAGCATCATGTCTTATACCGGATCAGAGGAGAATGGAGACACAGTAAGTAATGTCGAAACTGAGGAACAGCAGCATGATGAAAGGGTTAATCGGGTGAACTGTGAGGAGGATGCTAGGATATTTTTGCAATGGCCTGTTACTGCCGAGCGGTTGGAGGGTATGGATCGGTACGGTCTTCAATGCCTGGCCACAGCTATCGGTCATGCGGTTACTAGCAGCATGACCAGGGATAACTTGATAACGTGTGTACTGGGGAGGGTGACTGGTGAGCGAGATGGGTTGAGTGCTCAGAGCTCTTCGGCCATGCTTCCCCTACACTCGACTCCCAGCCATCCCAGTAGTTTGCCGACCCCGGGTACGCTTCCGCAGTTGGGTGGTGACTGGCAGGGTGGGTTGCCCCTGGGGGGACCACCGGTATTTTCAAACATTGTAGCACCTTCACCTCCTCAAGGGTTAACTCCAGAATTATTGCTTCAGCTCGAATTAGCTAAGCTTCAGCAGCAATTAGAATTAGCCAAGATAGAAGAGAGAGCCAAGATAAAAGAGAGAAAAACTATCAGCCAGCAGCACATAGAGCTAGCAAAAATCCAAGCTGACTTAGAGTCGACTAGGTACTGTGCCGACATGGACGTAGAGAAGTCGCGAGTAGAGGCAACGGGACAGCGACTTGGGGCTGGTAACCGTGTTCATGAGCAGTCTCTCTCGCACTTATTGAAACTGGTTCCGGTGTTTGATGAGAGTGGTGTAACAGAATTTTTCACACACTTTGAGAAGAAGTGCCAGGAACACCAGTGGCCAGAGAATAAATGGGCAGCACTTGTATCCTCTAGATTAATAGGCAAGGGTCTTAAAGCCTACGATGCGTTACCTTTGGAGTTATGTATTGTGTACGAGGATCTCAAGGAGGGTGTCCTGAGGGCTTACGAACTGCAACCAGAAACGTACCGTTTGAAGTTCCGGGGTGTAACTAAGGGAAGAGATAGCACCTTTTTGGAACACGCCCGGGACTTGTCCGATGCTATGGGGAACTGGCTCCGATCTGAGAAGGTCACAACATTTGATGAAATTAAGCAGTTAATGATGTTGGAGCAGTTCTTTAACCCTTAATTAGCGGCGAGCAACATAAGTCGAGTTAAATAAAGCTGGACTATGTGGCGGTGCTCGACATAGGTCGAGTGGCAATTTCAGCACGTAATGTTGCTGAGAGAGAGAGACAAGTGGTGGCAGGAGAGTAGCGAGCGTATGACTGCTCCAGACCACCGCGGCGAACCTACTGACACGAATCCCACCTCCCTCCTCCCTCTCTCACTCGCTATATACGGAATTGTATGGGGAAAGTGCCTAATTACATGCTTTTTGCACTCGCGTTGCATGGTTATTGCAAGAAAACTAGCCATCATAAAAGGATCGTTATGGTGTCATTCGAAAGCTCTGTTTATGCCCTTTCAGGGATAGATACTTGTTTTACGTTCTGGGTCTTATTTAGGCATGAAAATGATCACGTAAACAGCCCTATTTTGGCTAAAAACACCCCGCTGGGCGGTACATATAAATAAACCGCATAGGCCGCTCTTAAGGTGTTAAGAGCACGGGCGGTGATCTAACTTTGAACTTAAAGGAGAAAAACCCAAGAACTCTAGTCGAAGCAGCAGAAATGGCTGATTGACGGCTGTCATTGATTCGGGGTTGCGGGTCCTCACAGAAGTACGATGTAAGTGCTAAGGACCGTTATCCTCCCCCTCCCCGTAACAATGACACATTTAAACAGAAGAGCCATGAAACTAAAACTGAATCCAAACCTTACACCACACCATATGTGAAAAGTCAGGGGCCTTTTACATCAAAGTATAAGCCGAAACCGAAATTTATATGTTTTAGTTGCCACCAGGAGGGTCATAAGGCAAATGAGTGCCCTAGTCGACCTCCTCCGGCAGCCGTGTCTTTTGCTCACGGCATTGGGGTGTTCAAGAGGACATCGGAGTTTGTTAGAGGCATTTCTTCCGAGGTAAATACACTGCCAGTGCAGAAGGATCCGGAAGGCTTATTCCCTGTCTGTGATGCCTTTAGTGACCACAGGGGACTCGGTTGTGTGGAGTGGGGGGGGTAGAAGACATTAGGTGAGAATTTTGCGTGACACTGGGGCATCGCAAACACTGTTGAGAAATTTCACTGGTAAACCTGTCAATTCGGCGCGGGTGGTTGTGGTTAAGGGAGTTAATGAGACAAGGTCATACCCACTTGTAAGAATGAAGGTGGAAGTTGATGGTGTGACTCGAGACCTGGATGTAGGAATTGTGGAGAAGTTACCTGTTGGGGGCGTCGACCTCCTTCTCGGCAACAACTTTGCGGGACCTACTTCTGAGGCTCCACCCTTGGTCGTTGCCGAGAAGCCGGCCGACGTGAGTAGGGAGGAGCAGGAGTGGGTTGAGAAGTGTCCGGTGCAGCCTATGGCGTGTGTTTATCACCGGAGATACTGCATCCAGGGAGTCACATTCTGGTCAGCAATCTTTAGATCAGCGGAGGAAGGGTACCGAGAAGGGGTTGAAAGTTGATGCGGTTGAGAGTTTAGTGTCAACGGACCTTCTCGGGGACTCAGTATTAGGACCAAATATCGAGTCTGAAGAAGACCCAGTAACTGTTGTGGAAAAGGCAGAGGATGGGCTTAAAAAGACGAAAGAGTTGAAGGAGGACAGTGATGCACAGTCGGGAGATGTGTCAACAAGGTACCCTGACTCGTACCCTATGAGAAATGGGTCGGCGAAGACGGTGGTCCGAAGCTTGCTAGTTATTTTTCCCGGTATGGTTACCCGCAGGGATTCAGTCAGTCCAGGGACCCAACTTCACTTCTAGCCTCTTTGTTCAAGCAATGCCGCAGCATGGGATTGTTGGGGTTGTGTCATCTGCGTATCATCCGGAGAGCCAGGGTGTGTTAGAGCGATGGCACTCAGCCTTGAAATCTGTGCTTCGTTGTTGTTGCTTTGAGAGTGGGAGGGATTGGGATCTTGGCCTGCCATGTGTTTTGTTTGCTGTGTGGGAGGTACCTGGGGAGAGTTTGGGATTCAGCCCTAATGAGCTCGTCTTTGGACACCGTGTTAGAGGGCCTCTCCATATGGTTGAAGAAGTATGGGAGGGCGCAGAAAAACCTTGTTCTATGCTCAAGTGTGTCCTCAACAGTCGAGAACGGATGTTGCGCAGTCTGGAGTTGGCTGGCCGTAATTTGACTAGCTCTCAGGCCCTCAGGAAGGACAGGTACGACCTCAAGGTTGAACTCAGGGAGTTTCACGTGGGTCAGGAGGTGTTGATTCTACTGCCCCTTGTAGGTCACCCCTTATCCGCGAAGTACGCTGGTCCTTATAGGGTGGTGGAGGAGCTATCAGACCTGGATTACTTGGTAGCCACTCCAGACAGACGGAAGCGCAATCAGTTATGTCATGTTAATCCCGTGAAGGAGTATGGGAGGCACCCCCCTGAGCCTCTCACTGTGCCTGTGATGACGTTTAGCAGTCAAGGTGGAGAAGGAGAACGGGACACTCAAGCTCAGGTGGAGGATAACTGGAAGGATAAGAAGTTCAAATGGGCGCCTGAGTGTGAGAAGGTGTTTAGAGAAATAAATCACCTGTTGTGCACTCACCCGATCCTCAGGGCCCCTGACTTTAGCCTACCTTTCCAACTAGCAACGGAGGCTAGTGGTGTGGGGGCTGGTGCCGTCCTTGTGGAAAAGGACGATGATGGGCTGGAGCATCCTGTTAGTTTCTGCTCGGAGAAGTACAATTCGGCCCAGGGGAGCTGCTCTGTTGTCGAGAAGGAGCTGCTGGCGGTTGTGCTTGCGCTGGGGCATTTCGAGGTCTATGTTCCAGCCTATGGTCCGGTCGTTGTAGTTTACCCAGATCATCACCCTCTCAAGTTCTTGGACCAGTTTCACAATCGGAATATGAAGTTGACCAGGTGGTCACTAAGGTTATTGGTATATAACCTGGACATACGCCATATTGCCGGTTGTGACAACGTGGTTGCAAATGGTCGTTCAAGGGTATATGATCCTGGGTAGATTGACACATGGGTAGCCTCCTGCTTTAGTTTGAATAGTATTTTGCGCTTGGTGCTTGTTGGCTCGCGGTTGTAGCCCAGCGTATTGGGTCGTAAAGCAGGAGTTGAGCGTTTGGTATAGAAGAAAAAACTAGGCTTGCCTCTATAGTGCAGCCGAAATAAACAAATTATAAACATAAAAATCAAATAAAAACTCTTTCTTTGATAGTTGAATTTTTTCAGTATTTTATAGCAGTAATTCTGAGTTGCACTCCTCTCAGAATGCTGGGCTAGAGAAGCTCGCTCTTGAGGAGCATAACTACATATAATTTAACCTATGGTGTTGGGGAGGGTTATAATTTTGATTTTTTTTTTTGAAGAAATGTGCCAGATATTTTACTGCCGTTGGGTGATGGGAAGAGGAGATATAGCATGGGTTCTAACCATCAGATTTTTGTGAGCCTTGGGGCCTCTGAGAAAAATCTTGGGGGGGGGTGTGACGTAAATAACTCCGTTAGAACCGCATGGCTTGTCCTACAGTGACTCGCTAGGATCGCCAGGGCAGTGGATGGGGCTACAGTTTATGTATTAGAGTGTGCTTTATTTCATATGAAAGCTCGTGTCATGGGCAGTCCAGAAAGGCTCTTTGTTTTCACCCATGTCAAAGCTTTATATATTTAATTGTAAAGTATATGTTTTATCATTAACTAGTAATGATGGGATCTGGGAGAGAGAGAGAGAGAGTAGAACAGAGTGAGAGGGAGCGCGCAGTGTTTTTGTCCCGCTCGATGACGTCACGGCTGGCTGCCTCGTGGGGGTTGGTTGAGAGAGGTCCTTACCATGTTGCTAGCTTCTTTGCTAGTGGCTAGAGGACTTGTTACCGCTGTACTTTGCGCGGTGAAAACTAGTCCCGGTATATATACAGGTTCCTCGCCACTCTCTCCCTCAGACGTGGTTTCTAGAACGCATTCATCTTTATCCCTTGCTACCTGTCCCCTGCTCTCCACCTGAAAATCTTTTCCTCTGCCTACCTCTCTCTTTTTCCATATCTTTCACCACCTTTTATTAATACCATATCCCCTCTGGTTAACTCTGCACAATCAGCTTCATGCTGGCCAGTTGTATTGTGCGTTAAGGTCTGATATAACCCATGTATGTTAGTTGTTAAGATAAGTAGATCACGAAGCATTGGTTGGCATTCATATTGTTTAGTACCGCTTCCTATAAATATTAGTGTTCTGCTGGATTAGATAATGCTAGACTAGGGGTCTGATATTATAAGGTATTGTTTCCGATGAGTGCTGGCTTTAGTTAAAAGCTGCACGACATACCTGAGAACTGGAGTTGATTGGGTAAATTCTAGTCTGTGTGCCATTGAGAATAGAGCATGCACGAATGAGGGCTTTTTGCCTATACCATTCTGCACTGTTCTAGTCTTGATTGTTTGTCTTTGAGGTACGCCAGGAGAACGCTTAATACTTCGGTATTAAGGTTTCTCAAGAGAGCTACCCTTCCCTATAACGTAATATTTGACGCACAGACTTGAGATTTGCACTAGGCTATGCGGCATGCCATGCGCACCAGTATCTCGTATCATTGACTCTAGCTAGACTTTATCAATCACAGTAGACATTAAGTATATTAACCTAATTACTCTTTTTATGCATACCCATTTATGATTACACAAGCATTTCGCAGCCAAGTTTGATGTATGGAGACACAAACGACTTAGGCTCTTTTTGTTGATAGGAATACTGCATTGTCGTGGCGATTATTATTGTTGTAGCGTTTACGATATTCTTGGCCCCGACTGCATTATATATTCTGCCTTTTTGTGTGCATAGCCTGCACGAGCATTGTTCCGCTGCCTGCCTTTTTGGGTTCCATTTCCGATACGAGCATCTTTATAGCATCTAACATTTAAAGAAGATTCCTTGTTAGTGTTGAAGGACTTTAGTGCACTTTCTTTCATGCAGGAGTGCCTGACATTTATTGATTAAAGTAACGTAAGCTGTAACTTCTCTTACCACCTTACTTTGCATATAGTCCAGTAAATCTAGCAATCATTTAACTGGACCTAGAATAAATTGCAATAGAAGGTTTTTTGGCTTTAACTTGTTTATTAGGTCCCTCTGATGAACATATAAAAAGTCTCCAACTTTTGGACACTGGGAAAGTGGTTAATTTGCATAAATTCAAGATGGCCGCCGTCCAAAGCTTCAATTTACAGATAACTTTTTTCTGGTTGCTCCTAGACCCTATAAATGTATTACAAACAACGTTTTTTGGCTTTAACTTGTTTATTAGGTCCCTCTGATGAACATATAAAAAGTCTCCAACTTTTGGACACCTGGAAAGTGGTTAATTTACAGCCGAAAAACCTTACAGACAGGCTGAACTGTCTCTTTCACAAGGGGTGACACAGGCACTTTGTGCTTGTATGGGTTTTTTTGACCTGTTGTCCCTCTTTTTATAAAAAAAAAAAAAAAAAAAAACATGACGTAGTATGACGTCATTCAGAGCCAATTATGTAATTCATGATAGGAGTTCGTATTCACTTGGATCATTGGTGCTTGCATCAAAGTTGCTATTTTGACAGAGTCCTTTACATTGACCACATGCACTGGAACATTCAAGCTCATTCCGTTTGCAACTACAGCGTTGAGTGTCACAGTTGCCCTTACACTGACATCTGACCAATTTCAGTAGTGAATCAGGAGCCACTGGCGAATCCATCGTCTTCGGTTCAAGCTGTCCCTTCCGCAGACACCAGCCCCATTTCTCGGGGTCCACACAGTTCCCCATCCATTCCTGGACCTGACAATAAACTCGGAACGAGTGGTATTTGGCTGCATCGGTTGTTGGGGGAAGGCTGTGAACTTCAACGGTAGTTGAACTTTTTGCCACCTTGTTGCAAAACTTTGTCTTTCGCAGTCCGTCAAGGTGTCATTTCCTTTTCCCCCGTACAAATAAACCAAGGCCTTTTCACCAGCTGATGATATCGCGTCTTTACTTCCACTTTGGCAACAGAATGCTTCTATACATTTCAAGAAACCGTTGTCTTCCCTCACTGTCCTCAAGGCAGCCCCTTTACCAATACCATACAGTCGTGAGGTTGTGTCACATCCACAGAGTGCATGGACAACTGGCAGGACACGACAGATGCTTTCACCGAGAGCTTCTGCTACTGAGTTAATATGCCAACATTTCCCACCTTCCTTGCTCGACTTGAAGTACAAATCATTCATCCCTCGTTCCGCATAATGACACAACAGCACCAACAAGTCTGTGTCCTCACCTATCACATATGTCACGGTTTCCCTTGCATGCTCAATTCCCTTCTTCGCAATCATGACATCTGCATCTGCTGGCGCATTGACACAGTCAATTCCATTTGCCTTGAATGTTTCACACAATAAGTCAATGAAGTTTTGCTTATTGTCCGAGTTTGACAAGAAGTTTTCCTTTTTTGACCGAAGGGGCATGGTTGGAGTGAACATCACCTTTTGACCAAAGACTCCTTTTGATCGTCGATTGTGTGTCATGTCCTTGGTAGTAGGTCCTGATTTATAACCGTCCATACTGAATGGGTGCTACAATGGCCCTTGGTCTGGTAAGTTGCACGATACTTTGTCCAATTGATGCAACTTCAAGATCACATGACTTGCCACTGAACGTCTCTTGCAGCAATATACGAAGGGACTGCTGAACGTACGCCACATTCTTTTCCAGCGACCGTAGTTCAGAAGGATCTGGATAGAAATCTCTACAAGTATCAATGTTCTTTATATCTGCTTTGATCAACCGTGCCGCAGCCCTGACTATCTTTCTTTGTTCTGCTTCCTCATCATCAGTCTGTGGTGAGTCTTTGAATTGTTGCAAAATCTTTGCAGCACTTTCTTTGACAGTTACAACATCGCTGCGTCCATGCACGTTACTAATAACCAGTTCATCCCCAAAATATGAAATAAGTTTCTGTTTCATGTATTTTACACTATACGCTTCAACATCAGGGCACAACTGGGACATTCTATCAACGAGATCAACCACTGTAGTCTGTTCATCATCATTGCCACTGACTAGGTCCTCGATTGCGAGTAGAAATGCTTCCTCTCGTGAGGCATCTACTTTGCGACCCTTGCGAGGAGGTTCACTGTCTGCGGAATCACGATATTTGGAGGGGATCTGCCTATGTGTCTGGAAATTTGAGCTGCACTGCTTGTGATATATTGCGTCAGCTGCTGGAAGATCGCGTGCAAAGTTAATTCGGCCTCTAACAGTGTCAGCCCACTCATCAGCCCTGGCATCACATGCAGAAAGTATTGTCCTTTGAAAGTTGAAGGTGCGTACTGGATACACTTCTTATGAATCATGCTTTGTGTCCAAATAGATTTTTGTACCACAAAAAAAGCAGTTCTCTGTAAAACAAAAGTCTGGTGTCTGAGAACGAAGAGCAGGTTTTTCAGGACGTTTCTTCTGCTTCCCAGGAATTCTATTTGGCTTCGTATTGACATGCTTCTTTCGGCAATCAATGTGCACCGTTTGGCCCTCGGACACGGTAATTGATGGCGTTCCACGTTCAGTACTGGCCTTGTTGATGGTATCTGCTCCCTTCGCCCTCAGCTTGACTGTTTCTCCTTCGTCTAACGTGTTTGAGCAAATGCCGCAGGGATTATGCACCACCTCTTCTTCCATGGCTTCGGTAGATGTCGCACCAATCTGTTGAAACAAGAAACAAGATGATGGGATTAGTATAGGCCTA
Source organism: Paralithodes platypus (assembly GCA_032716605.1). NCBI lineage: Eukaryota > Metazoa > Arthropoda > Malacostraca > Decapoda > Lithodidae > Paralithodes > Paralithodes platypus. The sequence continues at coordinate 12,666,654 of CM064524.1, forward strand.
GGCAAAATGTAATAGACAATAATGTGCAGTAAAGGTAGGGCTTGACCTAGAAAAAATTGCAATAGAAGGTTTTTTGGCTGTAAGGTTTTTTGGCTGTAAATTAACCACTTTCCAGGTGTCCAAAAGTTGGAGACTTTTTATATGTTCATCAGAGGGACCTAATAAACAAGTTAAAGCCAAAAAACGTTGTTTGTAATACATTTATAGGGTCTAGGAGCAACCAGAAAAAAAGTTATCTGTAAATTGAAGCTTTGGACGGCGGCCATCTTGAATTTATGCAAATTAACCACTTTCCCGGTGTCCAAAAGTTGGAGACTTTTTATATGTTCATCAGAGGGACCTAATAAACAAGTTAAAGCCAAAAAACCTTCTATTGCAATTTGTTCTAAGTCCAGCCCTACTTTGACTGGTCTAATACCATAACCAAGCACCTTCGGTTATAGGTAGTAATAGGCTGTTTTCACATAATATTAAGCCTAGAGTAGACGCACATTTATTGAGAGTTTGATAGCCTATTATTGCATATAGAACTCTGTAGAGTATTTGTGTTCTTTGTTCACTGGGAATATACATCAGAGGTTGGATCTAGCGCTTTCCGTTGTAGCATTTATGCCATTACTAGTCCAATGAATAAGAGCCCTGATATATTTAAACCCCAGTCGTAACACACTCTATCTCCTTAGCCAGCTTTCTATCCTTAACCTGACAAGCGCTAAATAGACCTAGGGGCTAGGGTAGTTATTTGTTCATTTCTAGCCTTGGATTCTGACAGAATTCGTTATATTTACAATATAGAGCATTATTTGTTTTCGGTATGCTTTTATTTTACATATATGATGTATATATGAACCATCAAGAGTGCTAAAATAAGTGGGAAAAGCATTTGGGTGGTGAAAAACGAAGATATTGGCCACCCGGTCATAATCTCAGGCGAGAGAGAGCCACAGGCAACCTTCCTCTCTCGCTGTCTGTGAGGTAACTGAGACGAGCGGGGGCGGGTGGGCCGGTGTCTGGGTGTTGCATAACGATCTTTCTGCAACCCACTTGTGCTACATTATCTCGGGGAGAAAAAAAACCGATAAATGATGATAATAAGAGGAAAACTAGGTGATAATTGAGGAGGGGAGGGAGGGGGGAATAAGGTGGGGAAGGAGGGGAGGGGGGTGGGTGAGATTTACATGGATGAGTACTGGAGGGGAGTTATCTCACCTAGAGACAAATTCTTTGTTTGATAGGCCCTTTTTTTTATGGAAGGCTTTTTTTTATGGTCTTGCTTCCGTGAGGCCTATCGCGTTCCCTATAGGAAGCCTTCCGTGAGGCCTATCGCGCTTGCCGGGTTAAATGTTGGTACATATTTATCTACCCCCTCCCTTTAAATATCTAGTAACATGGTGTATTTTACCTGAATATTCTGTTCTTGCTCAATAAATGACCAATCTATATTGCAAAGTATCTTCGTAAGATTCATAATCCTTACTATAATTTAGTCTATATTCCTATATTCCTCCTCTGCCTTCCAGAAATTCCACTGTCAATTCAAATTTAATCATAGCATGATCGCTTTTCCCATGACTCAAATATGTTAGGTCCTTATTTCTTGGGGCTTTGGTGAATATTAAATCAAGTCTTGATGGTTCATCACCTCCTTTAAATCTTGTATTTTCCGTAACGTGTTATGTTAATAGATACCCCATTGTTAGTTCAAGAAAATTGGTACCCCAAGTATTTTCATTTGAACCCGCATCCAAACATCCCCAATCCACCTCCCCGCAATTAAAGTCCCCTGCCAGAATAGGCCTATTTTTCCTTTTACAAATAATTTCTAACATTCGCAAGGTTTCCAAAATTAATTCATTATATTCATCATTGCTCCAAGATGTAGTCTTAGGAGGTAAATATATAATGTCTAATTTTGACCTATCATTATCCTCAATTTCAACTGCTACCACTTCAGCAATGCTATCACCAAGTTTTAATTTTAGCAGTAATTTATTATCTACTATGATCAACACTCCTCCTCCTGGCTTTCCTAACCTGTCTCTTCTCCATGTACTGTATCCGTACAACTAATTATTTAGTGTCTACCTCCTGGTTAAGCTTAATTTCAGTCAAACACACTACCCCCTAGTGGGTGCGGTTTACCTAGGATATTCAAACCTATGTGCATTTTGTTTATAAAAGCACCAATTTTGGCACAGAGGTAGACCAATATATTATGAACAAATTTGGATGTGGAGCCATCGTCCACTGCCCCATGGCGGCCGTGGCGGCCATTTCCAAAATGGCCACCATGTGGCTGCCGAGGAAGACTTATCCCTAGGTGAATGAGATGTACTGAGTAAATGTGCAGGAAAAAATGATTGTTTGAATCTGCAATGTTGTGCAAACATTATGTTGCATGTTGTTGCTAATGTAGGGTAGCACTAACAACAAGAAAGGTGCCCATCTTATCTTATTATCGATTTATTGAATTATTCATAGATTATCATAACAACCATGGACAAACATCTCTCAATTGAACATGTCCTAATTCACTTGGATTCTGAGTGCTCCTTCATACAACTTTGTCATTTTCCATTTCCAGAACAATGTCGAAGAGCTTCAAACTCGTTGAGGCTCGTGGTGCAGAAGCAGCTCCGTCTACCTCCGCCCAGCCACCAACAGTGACTGGTCATTATGCTTCATATGCCAAGAAACGACGCCAGAGTCGCTGACACGTCCATCCCAGAATACACGCCAAGACAAGGGGAGCAGCTACAGCATTCTCGCTGGACATCTGAGAAGGTTCAATGAGCTTGGATTGCTCCCCATCTCTTTTCTGTTGAGCCGATTAGATGAAGGCAGTGGCGTTGAAGCAGCATTGAGCGCCAACAATGCACGATACCACAAGACTTGCAGGCTGAGGTATAACAAGACCAAGTTAGACAGAGCTGAGAAGAGGCACCTGCAAATAGGCGCCGACGAAGAAGAGGAAGTTGTTGCCCACAAGCGAACTCGATATCTGTCACGACCATCAAGTACTGAGACGAAACACCAAGAAGTGAAATGCTTCCTCTGCGGAGAAGCTCCTCGTAGTGCTGGTCTTCATGAAGCTGCGACATTCCAACTGAACTTGCGTGTCAGGTCGTGCGCACTGATTCTGAACGACATGGACCTCCTGACGCAACTGAACGCTGGGGACATGGTTGCACATGAGGCCAAGTACCACCGAAATTGTCTCCTGAACTTGAACAATCGCGCACGGAAGATTAAGGAAATGGAGGGCAAAGGTACAGACGATGAACACGCAATAGCAGGACTTGCTTTCGCAAAGCTGGTGGTGTTTATTGAAGAAACTATTACGACCGGCACTACGAAATAAACAAGGGCACTTAATAATGGACTAGATGATAGGCTATATCTGCAACAACGTCCATTTGTTATATCTTTTACAACGGTATGCTAATTCCAAACCCTCGAACTATTACGCCGGTGAACAAAAACACTTAAAACCCTCCAGAGTTAATCTACTGGATAACGGGGTATCAATTAACTGGGTTTTAGTGCACTTCTAAATAGGCTTTCCGATGACGGCAAAGCCAACTCACAACAGGAGTACTTACGTTATGAAAATGCTCTAAAGTAATAACAATGCTTGAATAAACTATATAAGATTTAATAAAGGAATAAATGCTTACGTTAACTTTAGTGTGTCATTACTCAACACTAAACTCTTCAATGCTCTATGAAAACACTGGAGGTCTAGTCCTACAGCAATCAGATAAGGAATCTTCTGAAAAGGTCTGATGCTCTAAGATGCTCGTTAATATAGAACAGAAATAATGCAGGGGCAGGACACCAAAGCGTGTATCTTAAATACACCAATAAGTAGGATACATATATATAACAAGGGAGTGCAACAACTCTGTGACAGCACTAATAATAACCAAACAAAAACAGTACTTCCTTAGCCAACGTAACAGCCAAACTGGGTTGTGCACTATGCATCGACATAGGCTAAAATAAGGCGTAAATAATTCCTAAAGCATACACAATGAAAGTTAATAAACACAATGCTGTCTTCCTCACTAATAAAGTCTAGCAGTGGCATAAAAGGTACTAGGAAACTAGGCAGAGTGCAAGCATGCTCGTAGCCTACTGTCTCCCCTTGAACAGATTTCCCTTATGTTACGTTAAGTGACTTGGAGTCTCTCTTGGTAAGTCCAGATCTCTAGTATCTGGTCTTGCCCTGGCGCTCTACAAAGGTCAACAAAATGAGGTAGCAAGCATACAGGTAAGTATAGGCAAAAGCCCTTCACCTGTATACTGCTACACTCGCAAATGGCCGACTATGGAAGTCGAATGCAGAACCAGAAGGGATAAGTAATTGAATAAAGATAGAAGTATGAAAAAGAAGAAGTTCAGAGAGAGAGAGAAAGTAGTATAGGGGGTTATATGGGGGACAGATTGCAAAGGATATGTAGGACCAAGCACGCTGTGCCAAGCTCTGCAGGAGAAATGCGGCAGGAGGCCCCCCAGCACTAACAAAGGCAGCGGCACCCAATCACAGACGACTACGTCACGAAGAGCAGGTGTCACGTGACGCGTGAGGCCCCCCGACCACTCACAAGCGTGGGAAACTCCTCCGAGCGAGGGAGGCAAACGGACATACACACGCACATAGTACCACCTCACTGCCTACCTCGCTCTTTCTCCTTTAACTTCACACAATGCATCTTATATTCTATGAATGATATAAAATACTTCCAAGTGTCACAGACAAGAATAAAGACCACCACTGATCTGTCTGTGACAACATGAACTCTATGAAAGAAAGAACATCGTTCTACAATTATTGTAGCCCATATCACTGCCCTGGCGAGCGCTAGCGAGTTACGTGTGCATTCTGACAAGCTGGCCAGCGTAACACCCCGCCCAAGATGTGGGACGTTTCAGCCTCAGGTGAACTCCACATCTGACCAGACAGAATGCCCACCAACCCCGCATCACCTAGCTACTCTCCCATTTTGTGAAAACAAGGCACGATCACAAACATAAAACACTGCATTATAAAAACAAATCTGCATAACACTTCCCCAATATAATAGCATCATAATAATTATATCACGCTCAACGAACAAACTTCACCAAACCTAGCCTACTAAGACAACAACTCAGAGTGTCTTAGATACTTGCTGTGATATACTGCACTTATATACTATCAAAAAGAAAGAGTTTTTATGTGAGGTTTTTAAATTTTTAATAGTGTTTTTGGCGGCGTTGCACTACAGGGGCAAGCCTAATTTTTCTCCACTCTCAAACACACACTGACTGAATGGCGAGGGTTCTCCTGCAAACATACCCTCCCGTGACAAACAATCAGCCAAAACATTATCAGTGCCCTTAACATGCCACACATCCAACTTGTGTTCCGGCAGCAAAACAACACCTGACACTGATAAACTGCCCAGTTCATCACAAGACTGGCACTTCTCTTCGCTCTCTCCGGCAACGGGACCTGCCAATAACCTGTCACTATTTCTACCTTAGTGATAAGCGATGCAGCCCCAACGCGGTCTATGGGGTCGTCAACTCTGAATAAGGTATACTGTAGGTGTCTGTCAGGGATAATGTACCAACACTCTTGCAATCAACATACACACGGATCTTGCCACTTAACTCAGGTTGAAGAGTTACTGGCAACGACCACTCATGATATCCCTTATCCCTCAGACCCTTCGTCAACATGTAGTCCAGCTCTGCTTTTACCACAGGCTGTCGAACAGGATTTATACGGTAGGGAGCCACTTTGAGCCTTGCACTGTCTCCAGCCTCCATGTCGGATTCTACCCCGTACATCAGGCCTGGAGAATCAACAAACATACGGACGTACTGCCACAGCCTAGTAAACAAATTCTCTTGACGCTTAGGAACAAGAGGTTGCAACTTATCTCGAAAAACAACATGCTCATTGCCCTCCCATAACCCAGCCGAGACCGCAGTTTCTACACTATAGTCTCCCTCCTTCTCCACCTTTGTCCCTAGAACAGCCAGGTCATGAGAGGGACAATCTGTACCACCTGTGCAGTCACTCCCATAGTTCATATTTGCTAAGGCTTCCCCGCCGATACCGTACATGCGCACCCCCGCATTCCTTGCGACTACATCTGCCTGCGCAGCATCACCGCCTTCAGCGACATGGCCAGATACAGTCGGTCTATGGTAGGGCTGTTGCATATTACTAGGGAAGCATTGGGAGGCTATGCGACGACCGGGCGCATCCACTCCACAGCCAACCTCAACAATCTGCTCAATGTCCTGATTCTGACCACTACCATTAGCAGCCATGGGTCGACCCTGACCTGACAACCATGCCAAAGCCTCGTCGCCCACCTTGAACCACCGAAACAACGAGGCCAACGGTCTACTCACACTCAAGTGACCTGTCAGCGGAACATCGTGCACCGCATGAGTTGTGAGGCCTGGGTGCTCGGCACAAACAGTGGGGTATGAACCGAGCAGGTGCTGGATCGCTGCACACTGCTGCTCAGGCAAGTGCTCTAGCGCTTCCACAGCCACCTGACTCGTGTCCCCCGCCCACTGCTCCGCCGAGACATGACAATCCCAACTCTCCTCCACCTGTGCCCCACTGCCCCCCTCTCCTTCTCCACCTTGGCCGCTGCAGACCAACATAGGGACAGTAGGCTGCTCAGGTGGTTGCCTCACAAACTCCTTTAACAGGTTCACATGACACGCTTCCCCGTCCTCGAGTTCACTAGCCCCGTTCCCACAACTCTCAAGACTAAGATCTTCTTGTTGTCCCTGGGAACTACTCTGTCGCGGAGTGCCATCACGCCCTACCATGTCACTATGGGGGACAGGTTCTAGGGCCACTCCGAAGCTCATCTTTGGGCAAAGTACCGAGTCACCAAGGAGTGTCGCTGGGTCCAAACTCTCAATCCGACCACCAGCCTCGACTTTCTCCTTCCGACCCTTCCTCCGCTGATCTGGATCTTGGGTACTAGGCTGTGACACCTGAGCGGACTGAGATCTCTCGAGCCCCTCTTGCTCCTCCCTACTCGTGTTGGCCGCCCTTTCGGCAACGACTAAGGGTGGAACCTCGGAAGTGAGCACCGCAAAGTCGTTACCGAGAGGGAGGTCAACCCCCTCAACTGGCAACTTCTCCACCACACCCACATCCAACTCCCATGTCACACCGTCCACCTCAAGCTCCACTCTGACCAGCGGGTAAGACCGCGTAGCATTGATGCCTTGAACCACCACAACCCGAGCCGCGTTAATAGGCTTGCCAGTGAAATTCTTAACAAGTGTCTGGGAAGCGCCCATATCACGCAGCAACTCAAGCCTATGCTTCACACCAGCCCACCTCACAGTGCTGTGCCCCCTATGACCACAAAAAGCATCACGGACGGGTGATGAGCCCTCCTGCTGCTTCTGCACCGACGATGACTTCGCAACCGACTGTTTACCCCTGGCAAATGCGGAAGACCTCAAAGAAACGCCAATGTTGCTCACTAGTGACACCACTGCTGTAGGCAGTGTTCTCGGACATGAGCGCGCAATATGCCCCTTCTCATGACACTTGAAACACTCCACTTCGCTCTTGGACTTCCTCTGAGGTGAGGAAGGGCCCTGGCCTTTCTTAAACGGGAAGGGTTTCGACTTGGGTTCATAATTGGCAACAGTACTCTTGAATGGATAATTATTTGTGTCATTAATTCGGGGGGTGGAGTGGTACGGCTCTGGTTACCTGCCTCAGCTCTCTGTGCAGACCCGCACCCACGAATCAATGACACCCTAAGGTCAGCCACCTTCTGCAGAGTTTTTGGTTGCTTTTCATTAAGGTTAAGAGTCAAGTCACTGCCAGTACATTTAAAAAATTGTTCCAGCAACACTAGTTGTTTTACTGAATCAAAAGTAGTTGCCTTCTCCGACCTTAACCAATTTTCAAATGCATCTGACAGCTCTCTAGCGTGTTCCTGGAAAGTACTCTCCTTTCTTTTTGGAACCGCCCTAAACTTCAGCCTATAGGTCTCTGGCTGTAGCTCATACGCCCTCAGGACAGCCTCTTTCAACAACTCGTAATTCACACAGGAATCTAGGGGCAAAGCATCGTACGCCTTGAGTGCTTTTCCCGTCAATCGTGAAGAAACAAGGGCTGCCCACTTCTCCTCGGGCCATTAGTGCTCGTGGCACTTTTTCTCGAACCGGAGAAAAAATTCTGCAACTCCTAACTCATCAAACACTGGGACCAACTTAAGCTCATGCGACAGGGACTGGTCATGGGCTCGACCCCCCTGGACGACCCGGTTCCTCGTCACCTCTACACAAGTTTTCTCTAGGTCAACATTAGCACAATACCTTTCAGACTCAAACTTAAGCTCAACCTCTCGCTGCTTGAGCTCAGACTCATGCTTTCGCTGCTCGAGCTCAGCCCTTCACTGCTCAAGCTCAGCCTCATGCTTTCGCTGTTCAGCCTCAGCCTCATGCTTAGCCTGTCGCTCCTGCTGCTGAAGTTTGGCGAGCTCGAGCTGAAACAACATCTCGGAAGACAAACCCTGAGGAGGGGGTGCTACTATTGGGGACCCACCGCGTGAATCACCTAGAGGCATACCCAACCGCGAGCGGGCATCGGCCTGCGGGAACGTACCCGGCTCCGGAGCCCGAGGGGGCGCCATGATAGGAGTCGAGTGGAACGGGGGGCTGGGCCGAAGGTGCACCAGCTCCCGCTCCACCCGAACCCCCACCCAGCACACAGGCAACCAGCTCACTCTCGACAAACCGCTAGTACCGGGAAACCCTAAGACCGTGGCTACACACTGCAGTCCGTACCGGTCTAGCCCCGACACACGATCCGCTGACACAGGCTCCTCCTTCAGCTTCCTCTCTGGCATCCTCCACGACTCATTCCAGCTTGCAGACAAGGAGCTGGTCATCACTGAAGGAGATGATGTCTTGAGCAAGCCACCACTCCTAGATACTGCAGCCCTGGCTCCTTGCAACTACGAAGAAGCCGACCGCCGCATGATGTTGCATGCCGCCCACGCTGCTCACAATGGCCACAAGAAGATCCTCATCCGCACAGTTGACACTGATGTTGTTGTCCTGGCAGTGGCTCTGGCACGCACCCTGGAGGAGGAAGCCGAAGTGTGGGTGTCCTTCGGCACGGGCAAGGCTTTCCGGTTCTTGGCAGCCCATGAGATGGCACGGGCTCTGGGCCCTGAGAAAGCACAAGCACTACCAATGTTTCATGCTTTGACGGGCTGCGACACGGTCTCCTGCTTCGCCGGACATGGCAAGAGGACAGCATGGGCAGTGTGGACAGCTCTACCTCAGCTGGCCCAGACACTCACTGACCTCTCCACTGCACCGGATCATATTGATGAAGATGCCATGCACACCATCGAGAGGTTCGTCATCCTGCTTTACGACAGAACAAGCACCGCAACCGATATCGACAAGGCACGCCACAAACTGTTTGCAAAGAAGAGCAATGTCCAGCTGATCCCACCGACAAGTGCAGCCCTGAAGCAGCACGTCCGACGAGCAATATACCAGGCCGGACATGTCTGGGGTCAGGCCCTGGTTCCTGCACCAACATTGCCATCACCAACCGACTGGGGTTGGAGCAAGACCAGCGACATGTACGAACCTCTCTGGACAACGCTCCCCGAGGCATCCAAGGTCTGCCGGGAGCTTGTCTCCTGCAAATGCCAGAAGGGCTGCATCAAGAAGTGCAAGTGCAAGAAAGCCAGTCTAGAATGCACACTACTGTGTGTTTGCGACGGGGAGTGCTCTCAGAACTGAACTTGCAAACTTAAGATGAATATTCTGAACTGTTCCAGACAGTACACAGGTACTGTAAAACAGTGAACTTATCTGCATATTGCATTTAGCAGATTATGTGTTAATTAACATGATAATTAAATGTAGTAGTGTCCATTGACCACAGAAGTATAACATTTGACTTGCCCTGGATTAATCTGATGAGAGAAAGCCACCATAATTATCACTATCTGGTTCTGTTATTGTTGTTGTATTATCGATGTAATTAGCATAATTGTGTTAATAATTTTGTTAATTGGCATCTTAATTGGCGTGGGCAGTGTCAATGAATAGCTATTGAGAGACAGAGGAAGAAGGTCAGATAACATTTCCACAACTTAAATTAATCTAGCCTATTCACAAGGAATGTCAGCATTTGATGCCTGATCATGGGTTTCCTTGTCGCCATTTCATCTGCAATTAGCCTAAATATGTTAATTAATATCAGCAGCATCTCCCAAAATGTGACTAAGAGCTATCTGGCATGTCTTGATTCAAAACATTCAATAAACATTCACTAAAACCTTCAGTAGCAAACTTTATCTAACTTCTGTGTGTCTTTTGGGTGTCTGCTGGCGGCCATTTTGGAAAATGGCCGCCATTGCCGCCAGGGGCAGTTGGGCGATGGCTCCACATCCAAATTTGTTCATAATATATTGGTCTACCTCTGTGCCAAAATTGGTGCTTTTATCAAAAATGCGCAATAGGTTAGCTTACCCGCTGTACTACCCGGGCCTCTCTCTCTTTACATTTCGTCAAACTCAATCTTTTTGAAGATTAACCCATCAATATTTGTGATACATGAACTAGCGTTACCAGTATTTTCCCTATTTTTCTCGTCCCTGCCCGTTCCTTTCTTTTTTGTACGTACCCCTCCCAATTTATTTCCTAGCTTGTCTCCTCTTCTCTTGTCTCCACTTGGACTGCTTCTCGCTCCGTTTCCACCTCCCCTCCCTTTGCCTCCACTTGGACTGTTTCTCTTTCTATTTCCACCTCCCCTTTCTCTACCTTCTCCTCCATCACCCCTCACCATCTCCCTTTTCCTCCCTACTTCGTCCCTTCACTTTATATACCATTTCTTGACTTTGTGTGTGTGTGTGTCAATGCGTATGTGTGTGTTTGTCTATGCGACTTTTTGTGCGTATGTGTCATTGTGTGTGTGGCATGTGTGAGTGTGTGTGCGCGTGTCATTGCGTGTGTGTGTGTGTGTGTGTGCGTGCGTGCGTGTGTGCGACTATAATATTTCCACACCACAAAATGATATGTACAGCCTATAAGACAGGTCTCCACCATCTAAATAAGTAACGCAGAAGTGCCAACAACAATAAACACTAATGTTAGTGCAAGTCATATCTCCCCTGTTCCCATTTACTTGTCTGAACACTGATATATACGAGCACCACCTCACTACCCCAGGGAGGAATAATGTGTATTTAATTATGTGCCTCGGGACCTATATAGATAATAAAGAATATAGATAATGTCCATTGTTGTCTTTATTTGTTTACTAACTCATTACATTCATACAAGTGTGAATGCAATAAGACAATATCATTATAGTTAAACTTAGTCTACAGTAGCTTAAGTTAGGTGGATCGAAATCATATTATATATTTACAACCAATTGTTTTGCTTGTATTTACAATGCTAATATTATAAAAGATCCACAGACATTTTCAAGTGAAGCATAATTCATCCCAAACATGTGTAAGCATTGTTAGGTCGTTTTATGTTACCGGTATATACTCCTAAACAGTTGGAACGAGTAAACTGGTAATACGTAGTGGGGGGAGAGGGGAGGGGGAACATCACAATAAATACTCTTTTGCCTAAAGGTTATGAGTTCCGTAGCTTAAATATATGCCTCTTATATAATTATGTTCACCAATCTCCCGGCTACCTGGCCTTAGACACGGATTACCAAGCCACAAAAGGAATTTAAACATATGCAATTCAAATCTTCACAATTTATGCCATTTCACTCCCCCCCCCCCCCTCTCTCTCTCTCTCCCTCTCTCTCTCTCACACATGCAAACACATACACACTCACTCTCACACACCGTGTGTGTGTGTGTGGTTGCCGTTTGGTTCCACCGAAGACAATACACCTTTTTTCAGTGGGAAGCGACGTGTTCTCAAGTCATATCGGCAAATCTATGGTCGAATAGGATATTTTCATTATATTTCGACTGTTTTCACGCAAATTGGAAAGTGTTCACATGAACCGACATTAAATAATTATATTACGACTTTTTCACAGCTATTCGACATGGAGCATCAAGATCGTCAATTGGCAATTGTAAATGACTTTCGACATTTGATTTAAACACTTGTATACGTGAACAGACATTCGTCAATCGAATTGCATATTTCTCCACCTTAAACGACATTTCCGTTTTAATTTCTATGCTTAAGATGTTTATATTTTGCACAAAAGTAACAAATGAAATATTGCATTTGTCTTTCATTAACAATTCTAACCTTAAATTATGCCTTAACATGTTTATGCAATCAGCTTAAGGTTAAATATGCACATAATGTCAGGCAACATAATTGTTTTTCTTAGCAGAGTATATACATACCCATACTGTGTCTAAGCACCATAATCAATCACCACCAGTAAGTAATGTCAATCATCACCACTTTGGTTTATGTCAAAGGCGACACAAGGCAAAGTCGCCACTATATTCGGATACTTTTACAAATCCAATTAAGAATGTCCTCTTATGTGAGGCAAATACGCAGGAGTGTCATAATATATATAACATTAATATATAAATATATATATATATATATATATATATATATATATATATATATATTATATATATATATATATAATTATATATATATAACATATATAAGAAAGACCAGACAATATACACATGAAATGCAATGCTAGCTTGGGTTACAGATATACAAAAGTATACAACAATAATGAACATTGGATACAGACAAAAACCTATGGTGGGGATACATAAAGCAAAGTGCCTTTCTCGGGCGGGTCACCCCCTCTTCTAGGTGTTACGACTTAACCAGCCGCGATATATTTCTTAATTACACCCCAGGTTATAGTGCTCTTGATTTCCTGCTGTGTAGTTAAAGCCACGTAGTCATCTATTCCCGTGTAACAGTCCACCAAGCGCCGCTTATCCTATTCCAAAACACGTTTATAGGGCATGTTGAGGCAAAGTGACTACAGTAATGTCGACTATAACTGACCCTAACATCACCTCGATTCAATCATATTAACCAAGTACAACAAAGTGTGAAGTACGATACCCAGACACAAAAACTATCTGCAAAGCAATAAAGTAACTTGTTTCATTGCCCGACACTAAATAATTGGCGTAAATAGTTAATTTTATCCATGAAATTTCAAATTAAATTTGTCGAAAGCAACTGCAATATGTCGAACACTGTGCAAACAATGCCAATTCATGTGGAAAATGGCCGTTTTCAAGTGATAAATATCATTCCAAGTGTTTATTCTCCATTTCCGAACGATCATTTGTTCAATTTGTTTGACATTGTCGATTCACCTCGAACAATGACGAAATCTAAAGTACAATATATCATTGATATGAAATACGTCATTTAGGGTCGAGAAAACGTTGTTTCCCCACTGAGAAAAGGTGTCCCCACTGAGAAAAGGTGTAATAGCTTTAATAACAACAACAATAACGCTATACGGTGTATATACCGGTACCGGTAAGCACATGTAATTTCTTCAATATGGAAATAACACATATAAAATACAAATACAAAGAATGCAGACATTGGAAAGCAGAAATTTTTTCACGGCTGTGATCAAGATAATATAAGACAAGGCGTATCGTAAATACGATGGGCTACGACTCTTTTGTGATCTCGATCTCGTATGTCTCTGTGACGTCATGATCGCTCCTCCTACAGCATGACGTAGGACGAGTAGATCGTATATTATAAGATTGTAAATAAGTTAAGTTATAAAAGGCCTAATATGCTATTAAGCAATATTGCCATGGTCTCATGTAATCTATATGAATTTATCGTATATATTAATATAATTTATCGTATAGAGCAACCTAGATGCGGTACGATAATTTGGGCTCCTGGCGTTTTGCCAAGGCAGCAAAGTGTGCCTTCGAGGAACACCAGAGCCTTCACGAACAACAACCAGTTAACATCTATTTTCCGCCCTCAGTTGATCGTGCTCTTGAGCCTCTAATCACAATACACTGTCAGCAATACAAACAGCTACACCATCATGACGCTCTCACCGACGCCATGACTGACTGACAGATAAGCATAATAATCATGTCCATTCCCATGTAATCATTTATTCTTTCTTTAACTTGACTCGTGCCTCGGGACCGAAGTCTCGTTCCCCATTGTCCACCGCCATATTGGGTAAAACGTTCTCCCTTGCCTCATTGCCATGTGGAACTATTGGTGAGTTAATTCCTGGCTAATATTAACCCTTATAACCTTACCCTATATATACATTTATTATGTGAGACCTTTGGATATAAATTAGCTTGTTTCAGATTGAATTCAATATAGATATGGAGTAGTTTTCATTTAGATTTATTTATTTGATTCATTATAGCTTAGTAATATTTAACTTCCATTGATAGTTTACCACATTGGTGCCCAGACCCAGGATTTAGCTACCAGTAAGGGATTTTAAGGCAATGAACAAGGGGACATATAACAGGATGCAGGAACAACTCTATGATAAACTGGCAAGGCTAGCCAAGCGATGGTTAGAGCCGGAATGCAGGGTCAGATCGTTACGCCTGCCTAAGTCCTGCATCCCACCCATCATCTTTCCCCAATAATTTTCTTTTCCATTTCAGACTTCCTGTGACATTTTATGACCTGACCTAAAAAAAAATTCTTGTTCAATATGATCCTTTAGTAGGTATTGCAATTTTGTGTACTATTTTTCTCCATAACATAGAAGTCCGCGGGTCGGTGTCTCTTAACTAGACTACTATTTTGCCGTTGTTTTTGTAACATTTGGATACATAGCCTATAGGCTTACATGCAAAATGAATAAAGACAATAAAGAGACACCGTCTAGTGGGGTGCTGATCAAGGCCCCTAAAAATTAAAGGGCGGGACTTCGGGGAGTATTAAATAGGCTAATTGTGGACGTCAACACTTTCATCACTACTGCTGACCTAGAGGAATTGGAAGCTAGATTAGAAAACGTCCAGGCTACCCACGGTCGTATTATGGCTCTCAGTGAGCGGATTGTGGCAGGCATGACAGAGGAGGAAGAGATAGTTACAGAGTGTGATAATCGCACCCTCTATGATGAACCTGTCTTTAGAGCGAAGTACATATTACAGCGTGCTGTCGCAAGTAAGAAGGGAGGCGAGAATGAGGCCCATAGAAGGGCTGACCCAAAACATACTGTACACCTCCCAAAGCTCAATCTTCCTACATTTGGGGGCAAGTTGACTGAGTGGTTAGCTTTTTAGGACGTATTTCGATCTACAGTTCATGAATCTTCTTCGGATAATGTCCGCAAGTTTCACTATCTGAAGGGACAAATGGAAGGAGAGGCCTTACATTTGATATAGGGTTTTGCAGTAGTGGGTGGTAGTTATCTTGAGGCAGTACACTTATTAGAGTCCACATACGGGGATAAAGAGCAGTTGAAGATGGCCCATGTAATTGCCTTGTTAAGGCTCGCAGAATCACAGTATAAGGTTGAGGAGTTGACAAACTTCAGGGCAAATATGGAGTGCCATACTCGATCGCTAGACACCTTAGGGCTTACCACGCAGGAAATGATAGTCGTTATCTTGCGTCAGAAGCTTCCTATGGCAATACTTGACAAGGTAAGATCATTTGAGCTGGGAGAGTTCAAAACTCAGTTCAGTAAGGAAATCAATAATCTACAATTGAACAAAGGGAGAATGTATGTGTCGGGAGGGAGAGAGAATGTGGAGAAGAGGGGAACAGTAAGCATGACAGTGAGGACTAAAGAAAAGAAAGAGGGTACATATAAGAAACCTGCTCAGATTCTATGTAAGCTATGTAATAACAAACATAAATGGAGTTTCTGTGTAAAATACCCAACAAATGAGACAAAACTAGCACAGGCGAAAAGATTGAAGCTATGTGTAGATTGTCTAAGTAAGGAACATGGTAAGCAGGGACAATGTACTGCTACATACTTAAGGCCCTGTCGCCACTGCAAAGGACATCACTTTGATAAGTTGTGTCCTACTGCAGATAAAGTCAAAGACGTCAAACCAGAGGGTACTACAACTGTGGCACTAGGCAGCACGCAAGACACCACTATATTGCCCACAATACAGATTCCCATGGAAGGTAATAACAGTAACAAAGTTTGTCGGGTATTTCTAGATCAGGGGTCTCAACGTTCCTTTATAAAGAGGTCCGTAATAGTGGGACTGAAGCACCGAATCGTAGGGGCTGAGACTTTTCGATTACAGGGCTTCACAGGGGTTACTGATAAGCAAGAGTACGAGATAGCGGAGATTTCATATTTCTACCGTAAAAACCGGTACTTTATGACTTGTATCGTAGTAGACGCCCTACCAGAATATGTATCTGTAGGTGTGAAGAAGATGGAACACGCATTACGTAGCAAGGGGGTTAACTTGTCATATCCCATGGGAAATCAGAGTGAGGTGCATATTCTACTTGGTGTGGATCATCATTATGAAGTAGTATACCCTGGATTTAGAAAGATGTGTGGTGTAATTTTAATCCCCACTAAATTTGGATATTGCATGAGCGGAAAGGTGCATACTACACAGTCAAAGGTCCGGGTTGACACGGTCTCAATATATAGAGTCAATGTAACCGCGGCAGAGGAGTTGGGAAGGGAGGATTCCTAACCTAGTGACCCTAAGATGGCTGGCGAGTTCGACCTGGAACGACTGTGGAGATTGGATCACATAGGCATTAATCCTATGGAGACTGATTATGACTCGGAAGTTGCGCTACAAAGGTTTGACGAGTCTGTGTGCTACTGTGCCTCAGACAAGCAATATAAAGTTAGTTTACCCTGGAAGAACAGTGAGATAAGCCTACCTACCAACTATGGTTTGGCATTAGGTCGCTTGCGCGCATTACAGCGTAAATTGTCTAACGAACCGAGCATGCGCCAGGCGTATGATGATGTATTTCGGAGTTATGAAGATAGGGGCTTTATTGAGAGAGTCGATGTCAAGGAACCGTTTAAGAAGGGTAGGGTTCACTCACTATCTGGCCCATCATGGGGTAAGGAAAGACAGCGTCACCACACCAATAAGGGTGGTGTATGACTGCTCTGCCCACCAAGGTCAACAACCCAGTCTAAATGGCTGCCTGTTGACCGGTCCGTCCATGGTGTCGGACCTGTCCCAATATCTATTGCGGTTTAGGCTGGGGAAGTACGCCTATACCAGTGACATCGAGAAAGCATTCTTGATGGTCAAGCTAAAGGAGGAAGATAGAGATGTTACCCGCTTTCTTTGGTTCAGCGACATTAGCGACTCTGAATGTCCGATTCATAATATACCGTTTTCGGGTTGTACTCTTTGGGGTCACGTGTTCACAGTTTTTGTTAAATGCCACAATCAGAAAACATCTAGCTGACACTCATGAGGACACAAGTAAACTATCTCGCGGATTATATAGACAATTTGCAGGGTTCTAGCGATAGTCAGGATGATTTGTTATATACATACTGGCAAGCACGCAGATTGTTTGTGGATGCACATCTATTTCTCCGCGAGTGGGTTACTAATAGTGAAGATCTTCAGAGTTTGATACAGGTGGACGGTACGGCATCTCTTAACTAGGAAAAGTCCAGAAATTTGGGGATAATCTGGCAACCTAAACATGACATACTAACTTTACAAACAAGGTCTTTTGCTCAGCAGACAGGAGCGCACACCACAAGAAGTCTGTTGAGCAAAGTAGCGCAATTTTTTGATCCTTTGGGTCTAGCATTACCCGTTACCATAAGAGCTAGGATTCTAATGCAGGAAGTTTGGAGACGTAAAATAGGATGGGATGACAGTTTGCCCGAGGACTTGAATGACCAAGGGACATTGTTGTTGAATGAATATGCCATCCTATGTACTAAACTTATACCTCGTAAAGTGGCGGCGTTCGGTGACGTTACGTTACACACGCTTTGCGATGCTAGCGCCACGGCATACGGGGTAGCCATATATGTCGTTACTTCATTTGGGGCACATTTAGTTTTAGCCCGGGCCAAGGTAGCCCCGGTTAAAAAGGTAACTATCCCTAAAATGGAATTGACTGCCATGCTGCTATTAGCACGTCTGGTGCAACATGTACGCGCAGCATACGAGAGCGAATTAAATATTGAAATCGTTCACGTTTGGTGCGATAGTCAGGTCGCACTCAACTGGGTACATAGCAAAAAGTCTCTGCCAGTTTATGTGCGAAATAGGGTAGATGAGATTAGAGCCCTTTTGCCAGATGTTGCTTATTATTATGTAAATACAAAGGAAAACCCTAGTGATCTCATAACTAGGGGTATAATGGCTAGCCAGCTAGTGAAGTCCGAAATGTGGTGGCATGGTCCAAAGTGGCTGCTCCATGAAAGTGAATGGACGATTTGGCATGCTGTTGGTGAGGGACTTCTGCCACTGGAAACAGTGGCAGTTACAGCCCAACCAAATGAGCCACCGGGTCCTATCATAGAGTGGGCAAGATTCGGTGACTATAATAAACTAGTCAGAGTTGTAGCTTGGGTATTGCGATATGTATCCAATCTCAAGCTTAAAGTAATGGGCCAACTCTGCAACAGGGGTCACAACATTGATGCTCGTGAATTTAAAGCAGCTGAAGTAACTCTGATCAAAGGGATTCAAGTAGAAACCTTTTACAATGAATTAGAATCCTTGAAAAGCTTGAATAAGACATTAATGCCTAATATAGTGCGTCAACTAAGGTTGCACCTAGACAATGGCCTCATCAGGTGTGAGGGTCGCCTGAAGTGGTCGGGTGTACCAGACGGCACAAACCGACCTATACTTATGCCAACAAGACATCACGTTACTGATCTATTGATCATACGTGCACATAGGGAAGTAAAACACTACGGGGTATGTCATATTATATCAAATTTACGTCTCACATGGTGGATACCCAGAGTTCGACAAGTAGCTCGACGAGTAGTAAGAAAGTGTAATATGCCAGAGACTAAAGGGTAAACCATATGCAACTGGACCAGCTCCACCTCTACCTGAATGCCGTGTAATGCACATAGAACCTTTCCACTCGGTAGGATTAGATTACACAGGGGCATTGAAGACGAGGGAGCATGAGAAGGTTTATATATTTTTGTTTACCTGTGCAACATCTCGAGCGGTACACCTAGAAATGTGTGATAATATGTCTAGCGAAGAATTTATGCTGGCGTTCAGACGGTTTTGTGTCCGTCGTTCATTCCCTCAACTCATTCTTAGTGACAATGCTCCCACTTATGTCCAAGCATCAAAATATCTAAAGGATATGAGAAGTGATCCTACTATCATCACTTTTTTGGGAGAGAAGAAGTGCGAATGGAGGTTCATTCCAGTTAAGGCACCTTGGTTTGGTGGAATGTGGGAACGGTGTGTCGGCATAGTAAAGTCAGGACTCAGAGCGGTTGTAGGACGTGCTTTATTAAAGAAGAGTGAGTTGACGAGAGTACTCACAGACATAGAGGCCGTCGTGAATGATCGCCCGCTTACATATGTGTACACAGACCTGCAAGAACCACTACCATTAACGCCAGCTCACTTGCTATATGGAAAACCATTGATTGCGTTTCCATCTGATCTCCAATCCATAGTAGAGTTAGAGGATCCCTCGTTATACTCTGAGGTAGTGGTGTCTAAGAGATACCAGTATATATCCAGGATAATAGAGGATTTTAGGAAATGGTGGATTAGTGAATATCTGCTAGCATTGAGGGAAAGAAGTGTTTCTCCCTCTGGTAGACCAACGGCACCTACTGTTGGTGAAGTTGTTTTAATTAAAGAAGATAGTCCTCGTTTATACTGGAAATTGGGCCGCGTGTTGGAGGCATACAAGGGGGCAGACTCTGTAGAGCGGGTAGTGCTATTAAAGACAGCCACTGGAACTACTGTTCGTCCTATCGCACGTTTGTACGCTTTGGAGCTCGATTCCGCATTGCAATCTGATGCTCCACCGGTTATTGCTGGGTCCGAGGATTCTCAAAGGCACGACTCACCTCTTACTGATGGTGATCATTCTCGGACCGGGACACGTCCCAGACGCGCTGCTGCTGGCGCCGTCGACTTGTGGCGTCAGAAGATAGCCTCTGGGCAACTTTAGGTTTAAGGTGGGGTTCAGGTCTTTTTTTGTGGGGGGAGTGTATCGTAAATACGATAGGCTATGACTCTTTTGAGATCTCGTATGCCTCTGTGACATCATGATCGCTCCTACAGCATGACGTAGGACGAGTAGATTGTATATTATAAGATTGTAAATAAGTTAAGTTATAAAAGGCCTAATATGCTATTAAGCAATAATACCATGGTCTTATGTAGTATATATGATTTATCGTATATATTAATATAATTTATCATATAGAGCAACCTAGATGCGGTACGATAATTTGGGCTCCTGGCGTTTTGCCCAGGCAGCAAGGTGTGCCTTCGAGGAAAACCAGAACCTTCACGAACACCAACGAGTTAACATCTATTTTCCGCCCTCAGTTGATCGTGCTTTTGAGCCTCTAATCACAATACACTGTCAGCAATACAAACAGCTACACCATCGCGACGCTCTCATCGACGCCATAACTGACTGACAGATAAGCATAATAATTATGTCCATTCCCATGTAATCATTTATTCTTTCTTTAACTTGACTCGTGTCTCAGGACCGAAGTCTCGTTCCCCATTGTCCACCGCCATATTGGGTAAAACGTTCTCCCTTGCCTCATTGCCACGTGGAACTATTGGTGAGTTAATTCCTGGCTAATATTAACCCTTATAACCTTACCTTATATATGAATTTATTATGTGAGACCTTTGGATATAAATTAGCTTGTTTCAGATTGAATTCAATTTAGATATGGAGTAGTTTTCATTTAGATTTATTAATTTGATTCATTATAGCTTAGTAATATTTAACTTCCATTGATAGTTTACCACAAGGCGGATATGAACATGCACATATATTTGCAGAACATGAAAGTAGTTCGGAATTGATAGAAATTAAATGTTACTGTAGAAAGGATACCGAAATGGCGAAACTAATGTAAAATGTATAGATACCGACTCGTTTCAAATATAGGTTATTGAGAAAGTTTACAAATATTATGAAATGTTATAAATGACAAATTAATTTTAAATCAATAATTTCACCTCCAACACCAAACACCCTCACATGCAAATAATTAAAGCATGTGATCCTCCCGTGATGGGAACCTGGGATGCCACATATTTGTTTTTTAAGATATCTTGTATTAGTTAATAAAGCATTGCAGAAATAAGAGGGGAATGATACACAAAATAGGAATGATGGAACAACAAACAGTAGCAATAAGTACAAATAGACATGATGCAGAATAAAAGCCAACGCCGAATAATGTGGAAACACAAAAACACCGTCCGACACACCTCCAAAAATTCTGATCATGAAAAATTAGGAAACCACCAGGGAGAAGGGAGGCAGAGAGAGAGAGAGAGAGTGAGAGAGAAGAGAGAGAGTAACACAGATACTCAGACCACAAAGACCTTACGGTCCCAACTAGGTGGTCCGGCCATAATACTACTAGACAGGACCGTTTATAGTGGAAGGATAGTACAGTAAAGTAGAAAACATTCTCCCCCAACCTCCTGTCCCTCCGGCGAAAATGTCGTACCGGAAAATAGGATGAAGTGTATCCTTATTGGTCAAGAAATGCCCACAAGGAAAGTTGCCAAATAGTATAGGAAGATATTAGTTTGAAAGGGAAATTACACATGCCTACTGATTAGTTCATAATTATTAATCCAATCTTCATCAGATGATCGTCCAGCCTTTTCTTAAACGTATCAATTGAATTACTGTCGACCACCTCCCTTGGTAAACTATTCCACTCTGTAACCACAGTGTATGCGAAGAAATGTTGTGTTACATCTAAGGATGCCTTTTTTCTAATTAATTTAATTCCATTACCTCGGGTTGCAGCATCGTTATTAATCGTGAGCAGTGCACTGATATCTACTCTGTCAAATCCTGTACGTATCTTAACACACTCGATAAGTTGGCCTCGCAACCTCTTTTTCTTTAGCGAGAACAAATTTAATGTCTTCAATCTTCCATAATGTCGCTTGTTTTTCAGAGTGGGAAATAGATTAGTTGTTCTACGCTGCACAGAAATACGGCGACCAATACTGAACGCTATATTCAAGATTGGGTCTAACAATGCTTTTGAATAACAGCAAATTAATATTTTCCTTTTTATAGGTAACATTTATTTTGAGTGAGAGAGAGAGAGAGAGAGAGAGAGAGAGAGAGAGAGAGAGAGAGAGAGAGAGGGAGAGAGAAGTAGGATCGGGAAGTAGATGTAGTCCAAGGGAAGAGGGAAAAGTCGAAGTAAACAGGAAAAGTAGAGTTAAAATGAACGAGGAAGTAAGATCAAGAGAAAAATAATGAAAACGTAAGAATATGCAAGGTAGAGAAATAAAATATTTAAAATGTAGGATGTAAGATCAAAGTTAATATGAGAAAAAGGAGGAACCATGTAATATGAAAACTAGATAGAAGGATCAGGGGTGAGAAATACGAGAACGTAAGAGAGAGCTGGTAGGGTTGATAAATAATAGAAGACTAGAAAGAAAAATATGGAATAGAGAAAAGCTAAGTAAAAAGTGGGGTGGAGAAAGCAAGATAAGTATGATAAAATTAGTAATACATGAGCATAATTACAAGAGGGATCTAGAGGGTTACGGTGGATAAGTGGATGAAGATAACTAGTAACAAAAAATATAAATTAAACTTAAGAAGAAAGAAGTAACACATACACAAATGTAAAAGTAAAGCCAGTGAATTATTTTTAACGTCATTCTTAAAACCAATAACACCTCAAATGAAATTAATGAAAGCATGATTGTGATTCTCCCAGGAATCGAACCTAGGATATCACATACAGATCTTACACGCAATAAATAAAATTCTCATCTAAACACCTTTTTGTCTCAACGTAAGCTGGCCGTCATGCCTCTCCATAATAAATTCACTATCCCATCCCATATGACTGCCTGCTTTTTATACGAGTTTAGTTTAATCAATTCACTTTAACCTATCCTTCCCTCCCTCTCACGGCATTAGTTCCCAGTCACGTCTGTCCATTAATACCTATCCACTAACCCATCCCGTGTCCTACCGTCCTATCATCGCCTCCCTGTTCTGCCCCAGGTAGTCTTCATTACTCCACCAAGGTGGGGCACTTAATACAATATATACGTAGACATTTGGTCTTTCTTTGCAGCTAATTAGTTTATATTTGAACACAATTCTTGAACTAATTATGTTTTCAATTTGTTTAATATTTTCGTTTTTCGTTACTTATCGCTTGTCACATTTCAGGATTCAAATGGGGATATACTATTGTAACAGCGCAACTGTAGGTGGCTGTACACGTATCTATAATCACATATATATCACTATAATCGAAGCACTAATCAAACAACACTACTGTAATAGTGTTGGTGTGAACTTCCCAATAGAAGTCTACACCATCACTATAGCCACTGGTAACTTTCCTATAAGCTTAGGCAAGCATTCATGTGAGAATTGTTTCAGTGCTTTTAAATTTTCCTTATACTATTCTATTCAGACAGTAAATTTGAATATTGAGCGGTACTTGAAAAGTAGACAGAGTGGATAGAAAATCACCATCTGAGGAAGAACACTTTATTGACAACGTTTCGCAGATAGCTTCATCAGGTCACTGATGACCTGATGAAGCTATCTGCGAAACGTTGTCAATAAAGTGCTCTTCCTCAGATGGTGTTTTTTATCCAGTAAATTTAAAGTGGAATTTGAGGAAAAGGAGTTTGAGCCTCAGTCAGACATAGAGCTTGAGATAAGAGTAGGGATGAACACACTTTTTACTGACCTTGACGAACTGACTGAAGGACTATCTAAGCCATTCAAGGATACATCGGGCCACCTGATACATCCTTAGCGCAAGCAACTTCTAACATATTTACAAACAAATATAAGGCCCTTAGTGTCGCCCAGGCACGAAGGTTATGTTCATTGTGAGACTGTGTTAAGCACTTATCAGAATTTGTCACCTATTTCCGCCCTACATTTTCGTAATTGTGCATTGTTCAGGTGTTATCTCCGTCGCAGAACAGAAAGTATCCACATCAACACTAGTGCACAATACCTGCGTCTCCTCAGCTACGGAGCCTGATACAATTACTGCCTCCTTGCCTGTACTACATACTACTGAGGAAGGTTTCACATTTTCAAATTTCTAGGGCTAGGGTTGAATTTTTCTTGATGCAAGTGAAGAAATAGCTTCCTTGCAAGCTACTACATCTACAGCTACAGCTCCG
This sequence comes from Paralithodes platypus, assembly GCA_032716605.1. Taxonomy (NCBI): domain Eukaryota; kingdom Metazoa; phylum Arthropoda; class Malacostraca; order Decapoda; family Lithodidae; genus Paralithodes; species Paralithodes platypus. The sequence continues at coordinate 12,691,031 of CM064524.1, forward strand.
GCTACAGCTAGGGACAAATCTCACGTGGATGCTCAGTCACAGCGTAAACTCCACTTGCCTATATATACTAGGAAGGATTGTCCTAACTACCCAGCTAGACCTTTTTCTTTCCTACAAAGAATCGACGAGTACATGAAATCCCGAAATATCAAAAGGAATAAAATTGCCTTTCTCCGGTTACATCTGAAACCAGGAAATGCTATCGACCTCAGTTAAGCAACAACTCCATTTCACACACCAAGCTACGAAGATTTATGGATAAAACTCGCAAACTTCGCTAGCACTGGATGTTACGATGGTCGCCAGTCAGAGACACCCATCACCCCAGTAGCTGAACAAACTCCAAAGTCTCCCAAGAAAACTTCCGACAAAAGTTTAAAGACTCTCCCGGAGTCACCTTCGGACACTAATTCAAGCAATGCTTCGGATGCAGATACTACTTCTGAGACCTCATAGGACCCAGCTCCAGAGATTCCAGGCGCTACAGCAGAAACTGTTCCTGTATCTGTTCCCGAATTAGTTCCAAGGCCTGCTTTTAGATCAGACCCCGAGCTAATTCCTCTTGCCAATCCAAGAAGAGCTCGTAAAATAGTGACAGTTTCACAGACAGTTTGTACCTATTGCAACCATTGCATTAGACTAGGGCACCCTTGCGTTGTGAGTCGCAGACCCCGTCCGACAAAACCGCCTCCGAGGAGGGCTGCCGCAACTCCTAAGAAGTGTGACCACTGCCACAAAGTTGGTCATACAAAGGAGAAATGCTGGACACTTCATTCACAGTTACTCCCTAAGAAGAAACAATCGTCACAGTGCAAATCCCGAGTGCACAACAAACCTCGCAAGGGAGGAAAACCACACTGGAACCCTCGACCTACACAACGAGAAAGACCTGCACGAAGAGGATACTACCTCATTTGTGAAGTATTTGGGCATGACACAGAGGATTGCCACCGTGTGAACACACCACGTAGACCAAGAGATGATTTGCCTCCTTCGCGATTCTGGTTCGTAACATCGTGTCAGATCCTTTAGTCCCAAGTCAACCATCACATATCTTCCAGAAGCACAAACTCCCCGGAGTAGCAGGGAATGAGACCCTTCAACGGTCGACAATTTACGTCACTACCAAAACCTATCACTAAGGTTATACGTGACTAAGACAGTTTCACATTGTGGATTAAACCTGACACCAAGGTCCCACATGTAACCCAAATACATTCTTGTTGCGGAAGACACCTTTAACACAGGTATCACACGCAACTCACACAGAGTTTGCGTCGCGGTAATGCCTAAGCAATACAAGGTTCCGCACAAGTCCAAAAGTATCTATGTCCCAGATATAATGAAACTTAAAGACAACCACATCAACTTGAAATCGCACATCTTGAGCTTCACCCATCGTTGTTCCGGTACTCCGTACTATGTTCGACCCGAACTATCCCCAGCACTGATCATGCACCATCTGTTCCCACAAGTATGGGCAGTTAGCTTGCGCGAGATCCTTGGAATCTGTTCCGAGTACCCGGTGCATAGGTCACAGTTGGGCTTACATTGTCGAAGTACATACACAACACTCATTACGCGTTCTTTCCTGCATTTGATCTTAAGCAGCGACTGTGTTGACAGGTATAACCAGTTTCACCTGCAAGATCCAGAGAGCTCTCACTTTAAGTTCATGGGTGCTAGGATCAAGAGAAGTGTTGCAAGGAAGATTCTTTCGCTCATATCAAAAGCCAAAAAGGATTTATGTGAAGATTAGGGTACCTCTTCCAGAAAACTACACAAAATTACAGCAGATGTGGACAAATCTTTTACAACACACGTAAATACATATCATTTTTTTTTTATAAAACTGTTAAAATCAAGCCAGAATGTAAGTGTCTTAACATCAGTAAGAAAAAGTACATTACAAAACAATTATCCAGTACATTACCAACGGCATCCAGACCTACAATGTACTACGACATCCTGCAGGTAAAACCTGTAGTGTAGAGGAAAAGAAACTCAGTAGATTTTTAGAATGAGTTTGTGCATCTACTCGGGTATCTAAGCGCATAGCTAAACATTTTCCTGAAGATACTAAGACCTAGACTTAGGATTGTAGTCGCTTTCCGCAGTGTACTGCTAAGCACTAAATAATCTCGCAATGCACTACATAGCTCTAAAACTAAACCTAGGTAAATCTAAAATACACATCGTCCCTTTGGTTTTCACCAACCCGATTGGTAACCAAAAATAGGATAGTTTTAGGTGGTTGATCACCACAAAGACAACCACGCAGCATAATCTAACAAAGTTAAGGAAATACTTCCCACAGACTGATCCATCAGAACTCCTACAAGCCATAGGAATAATTGGAATAAAGTATTCAAAGCAACTCAAAAGACTAAGTTTTTCTTAAGTGGAACTCCATCACCTCATGGATAGACACCAGCAAACTTGACTGTACATTCACGATCGGTATCTGTGATGTCCCAGTAAGCCAATCTCGAGTCGAGCCGAAAGGATTCACGTTGAATAGTACGATCTGTGCAGTTCATTACCTTCTAAAGCCACACTTAAAATACAAGCTTGAGGTCAGAATATATCATTCAGATATTTAAGATAATCTAGAAGTAAAGGAAAACCTAGATGAATTTACATAGCCTTGAAGAATCTTCCTAAACCTACAGACAGACTAGCTTCCACTGGTAAAGACAAGCTTCTACCATGATTTCTTGCTACAGCAAACCTCCATAAATGTCTGTATTCCTCTAGATTATACTCACATGTAAAGAAGGATGCTAAGAGACAACTGAAAGTCTTTAGCAAGATCCACCATCAATGCTCAGATAATTTACATGCATCTGATGCAATAATGATAAGGAATCAATGCAGAAGAGAGCTCACAATTCCTCTTCATAGTAGTGTTAAGGTAAGATGTCGAGAATCAATGAGAAAGTCTTAACTCATTTAAGACTAAGATTGTTAATCTAGACGCTACCATTCGCGAAACAGAATCGTTTCGATGGTTACAGGTTAATCCGGATGAGTACTCAATACTCGGAGAATGGCCATAACATACCTGTATACCTACCTTCAACAGTGCAACCAACTGTACATCTCCAGACTGCCTCCGCAGATACTCCTGCATTTCGGCAAGAAGCTCCAACATGCTAGCAGAGAGGACCATTGTTGTGTTCTAGATCTAGTAGAACAATCTGCTAAAGCAACTAGAAGCATAATTACAGGGTGTCTCAAAATAGATGCAACCCATTAACATTGTAATAATTTATTACTCAGACAAGAAACTCCAAAAAAAAAATTACACTTTCTGGAAGCTGATACTGTATTATAACAATTAAAAAACTAAAGATTTGAGATCTCTAGCTCAAAGGATACATCCATTAGAGCACATGTTCCAAGTGACTAACGTTGCGCTGCAGACACACTTGAAGCCGACGAGCAAAGTTGTCAATCACCCTGACACACTCTTCCTTCCTGATGGCACGAATCTGCACTCTGTGAAATGCACAGCCTGGGTGGCCATCTCAAAACATGGCATAATCGGACCATTTTGGTGATTGACAACTTTGCTCGTCGGCTTCAAGTGTGTCTGCAGCACAACGGTAGTCATTTGGAACATGTGCTCTAATGGACATATCCTTTGAGCTAGAGACCTCAAATCTTTAGGTGTTTAATTGTTATAATATCAGCTTCTAGAAAATTTAATCTTTTTTTGGAGTTTGTTGTCTGAGTAATATATTATTATAATGTTAATGGGTTGCATCCATTTTACACGATAATAACGATAATAACAGGAGAGAAGAAGAGAGGAAATAACTAAGGAGAAGATCGCATAGTTGAGAGATGGAGAGGGCTGGATGAAAAAAGATAAGGTGAGGAAAAGAGAAGACAGTGTTGGAGAAAATTGTAATAGAGGAGAAAGAGAGTTCGAGAGATGAGAATATAACCAGTGTCAAATTGGAGAAATTATTTGAAGACTTGAGTGAATATGACTAGGAATTATTATGTTTTTTCCACTATCCAACCCCACCTCCAAACTCAATTAATGAAATCAACAATTACATGTGGCACTCCAAGGACTCAAACCTAGGAACAAGGAAATTACGATGAAATAGCATCGTCTGGGTCTTTTGTAACTTCCTAAGACATATTTTGAACTACACACCAGACATTTACCTTTGCAATATACAATAATAAACACTAAATATACTGCCTGGCTTTCGTTTGAGACCCTGAATAAAACCATGGGTGAGTATCAAAGGAGAGAGGAGAGGACACACAACAGACAGGCCAACAAAGGAACAAGAAAGTGGAAGCAACAACACTATGAAAAAATAACCTACGGCGGGGTTTATTGGGGCTTTATTGACAATGCTACAGAAAGTTGCTATGTACGATGTTTACTTCACACTGTTGGGAGAAGAGGGAATATGGGGGGGGGGGGGGGAATGCACGTTAAATGCAAAGATAAAGAGAGAGAGAGAGTGTGTGTGAGCGCGCACATACGAGAAGGAGAGGATTCAATTAGGTTAAAAACATTAGCCCCACTTTCATTCCTTCATATTCAGCTCTGCTAATATTTTAACGAACCAAGAGGCCGTTAAATTAGATTATTCGTGTTTTCTTTAATCTATTAGACGCCTCTCGACCCAGGCTTGAAAAGTTGAAAGAGAGTTACAAGGAGTGACAAGGAATAGCATCTCGGTATACGAGGCGATACTGTAAGTGAAAACATAGATTATGTAGTGCATTACACTCATTACAGAGCGTGTATAACATTTGCTCCTCTTTGCTTGAACTGCTTTACTGAATAACTGTTTTACAATTTCTGAGGGAAGTTAGTTTCAGGTAGTCTGTTTTGTATCAATTTCACCCCAACACCAAACACCTCCAATGCAATTAATGAAAGCATATAATATGTGATCCACCGGGATTCGAACCTGGGTTATCACACAGATTTTTAAACACTCTAACCATTACAGCACCAAGACGGTTAAAGGTTTATGCACAAGCCTATGACTTTTTATCCATTCTCGAATGCTGGACATTAAACTAATCATGTACATATTCCCAACCGTGCTACGGTAACCTAATGTTTAAGTGAGAGGAAAGAATATTCATGGGGCATAGATAATATTGAACGGCCTCGCTACGAAATATTCCTGAACCTATTGATAATGCATTTGTTATTAATTTCACCCCAATACCAAACACCTCCTGGGTTATCACACAGAACAGATCTTACACTTTGTCACATGTACTATTGCTGAACTTCTTCAATTATTCAAATATCCAGCCATGTAAATGAGTTGATCTAGTTTTCTACGTGTTTCAAATACAAAAATACAAAGACATCTCAACCGGTCCCTATAGCTTAGTCTTCTCAGTTGTTGTGTGACTTCCTTGGTACTCCTTTATATGTCTAACTAATGGAATAAGCTCAGTAGCTCCTATCTTGAACTCTTTCTAGTTTGCATACCAGCATTGAAGAGCACTTTCTAGGAGGGGCCACATCAGAGTACAAACTGTTTCCATTGTTCTTTATTGAAGACAGTCAGTCAGTCAGTAATCAGCCCTTACTCCATCAAGGGGTAGGGAGGTTCAGCAAGAGACACGAGAAATGAAACACAAGTGAGAGGAGAAGAACTATATTGAAACTGTCTCTAATTTTATCTAAATCATTTATGGGATTTCTTCCTTTGTTCATTGCACTACTCAAAAAATGTACTTCAAATATGGCCTAGACCCTAACTTTCTCAACTTAAATTTTATTCTGGTTACTATTATACAAATGTATTCAGCTTTTAACACCTTACGAGCGGCCTATGCGGTTTATTTATATGTACCGCCCAGCGGGGTGTTTTTAGCCAAAATAGGGCTGTTTACGTGATCATTGTCATGCCTAAATAAGACCCAGAACGTAAAACAAGTACCTATCCCTGAAAGGGCATAAACAGAGCTTTCGAATGACACCATAACGATCCTTTTATGATGGCTAGTTTTCTTGCAATAACCGTGCAACGCGAGTGCAAAAAGCATGTATTAGCCACTTTCCCGATATATTCTATATAGCGAGTGAGAGAGGGAGGAGGGAGCTGGGATTCGTGTCAGTATGTTCGCCGCGGTGGTCTGGAGCAGTCATACGCTCGCTACTCTCCTGCCACCACTTGTCTCTCTCTCTCAGCAACATTACGTGCTGAAATTGCCACTCGAGTTATGTCGAGCGCCGCCACATAGTCCAGCTTTATTTAACTCGACTTATGTGGTGAGCCGCTAATTAAGGGTTAAAGGGCCTCCAGGAGTTAACAAGCTTCAAACTATCTCACTTAATCTGTTTTACTACCACAGATCATTCTTAAGCAGCACAACATTTTCGAATATAGGTGTAAAAACATATACAGTATAAGACGTCTCCAGTACAGAAGAGGTTAACCTTTAAACAACAAAGTTATGGTAGTTCAAAGGGTACTGCCGTGCGAAGGTATTTGGTTCAATTCTGACGAAAATCATCATATTTACCATATACAGTATATCATTATTACTTATCCATATGAACCTATTTTACTTTTAATATGAACATATGAACATTTAAGAACAATAAAAGAAGTGGCAATAGCTTTTGGGGGGTGAAAAAGACATATTATTGCCACCCGGTCGTATCATGAGGCGGGAGCCATGGGCGGCGAATATCCTCCGTCTCTGACCTCAAGGGGGACACTGAGGCCTCCCAATAGAAGTCTCTGTGTTCCAAAGATCTCTAGCTGCCTTGCCCGTGTTAACCAAACTGTGTGAGGAAAATTATCCGATAAAAGGGGGAATAATAGGGAAAATAGCTGATAATTGAGGAGGGGGGAAAAGGAGGGGAAGAGGTGGAGACACATGTGAAGGAGTGGTAGTAAGTAATGGAGGGGAATTATCTCACTTAATAACATACTGCTTTCATTTGAGTGCCACTGGGGTGTTTTGAAAGTTTTTTTTTATGTGCTGGCTCTATAGAGGACGCTCACATTGCACCATAAAAACCTCTATAAAGGACGCTCGTCATTTATGGGTTAAATATGAGTCTCCAATTAGCAATCAACTTTATCGCTAACAAAACTAAATCTACTAAAGATGTTTATGTTGGTCCTCTTTCAGGATATGATTTTCACTTCAAATATTTCTGAGAAAGAATGTGTAAATTACTTACATCAAGGTAACATAATTATTAGTGCGAATCTGTTTTGTTCATTATTAATCAGAATATTTGTGTTATTGCTAAACCTATTTTAAATTGCATGTGTATAACCATTATGTTTATAGTTATCTGCGTTTTTCTGTAAGGATATATGGTGCCTACGTGACTATTGCAATTACTCTACTTGCATAATTTTCGTGTATATGTAGGTATGTGCGTAATTGCATGTGCAAACAGCATGTGTTTCATTGGCATGTGTGAGTACGGTGTGGGTGTATTTGTGTGTGAGTATGTGTAGTGATGATGGTGTGTGTGTGTGTGTGTTAGTACGGTGTTGGTGTATTTGAGTGTTAGTGTCTCTAGTGATGATGATGTGAGTGACGGGGTGAACCAATATTGTCTGAACTGATTACCAAATCTCGACCACTTGTGTCTCGACCATCGTACAATAACTTTCACTTTAAAGTTTACTAGTAACGAACCAAATAGCAGCATCGAAAAAGTCCCTAATATCAAGAAAGCAAACTTCCATAAACTTAGAGCTATGTTTAAAGAAACTGACTGGAGCTTTTTAATTAACAATAACGACATAAATACATTTTGGGAATTATTCGAAACCACTTACCTAAAAGCAGTGCAAGACTGCATACCATCGAAAATACGGCGTCCAGGCCTTAATAATAAGCCCAAATGGTGGAATAATGATATTTCAAACTGTCTGCTTGCTAAAAAGTTTGCTAATGATAGATTAAAATCCTTACAAAATGACGAAGAACGGGTGAAATTTGTAGAGCTACGACGCAAAGCCAAAAAGTTAATTAAGCAAAGTAAAAAGACCCTGGAGTTACATGTTGCGAATCAAAGTAAAACAAACCCGAAAGAATTCTATAGTTATATCAGAAAGAAAAAAGTAGTTACTTCAACTGTTGGACCGTTAGTCGATGAAAATGGAGAATACACCAAAGACGAAGTACAAATGAGTCATGCCCTCAATAACTTCTTTGCATCAGTCTTTACAACGGAAGACCTCAGTGATATCCCTACACCATCGCCGATTCAGATTGATAATTCAGATGTTCTAAGCAATATCACCGTTGAGAAGTATTGAATTGTTTAGATAAACTCAAGGTAAATAAAACGCCTGGACCTGATAAAATCTTACCAAGAGTCCTAAAGGAAGCTAAGGATGAGCTCTCCAAATCACTGACATTGCTATTTAATAAATCCTTGCAGTCTGGAAATATGCCTGATCAGTGGAAGCTAGCCAATGTAAAACCAATATTAAAAAAAGGCAGCAAATCCTTACCCAGTAACTATCGTCCAATTAGCTTAACCTCAGTTGTATGTAAAATGTTAGAAACACTCATACGAGACAGACTCGTAAATCACTTTGAGGAAAATAACATACTTAAAGATACTCAACACGACTTTCGTAAAAAACGTTCCTGTTTAACAAACCTCTTAGACTTCTTCCACGATATCCTCAACCTCTACGATGAGAGTAAAGCTGTAGATATTATATACCTTGATTTTCAAAAGGCCTTTGACAAAGTTCCCCACAAACGTTTACTGCTAAAATTAAAAGCGCATGGAATACAAGATGGTGTGTTGAAATGGATAGAAAATTGGCTCAGCGACAGAAAGCAAAGAGTAGTTATAAACGGTAAGGCATCTAAATGGACCAATGTAAGTAGCGGGGTACCCAAGGGATCGGTACTAGGACCAATTCTCTTTCTAATTTACATCAACGACATAGATGAGGGTCTCACCTGTACAATCTCAAAATTTGCTGACGATACAAAAATTGCAAATAGCGTACTCTCAAAAGAACAAGTTGAAGATATGCAACACAATCTAGATAAGTTGTCATGTTGGGCCCAAATTTGGCAAGTGAGTTTCAATGCGGATAAATGTAAAGTACTACATATCGGATACCAAAATGAGAAAGCAAACTATTTGATGAATGGCACTCAGCTTAAGAATGTAAACAGAGAAACCGATCTGGGAGTAACAATATCGAGTAACCTAAAACCGAGCCAACAATGTTCAGAAGTTGTTAAGAAGGCAAACAAAATAATTGGCTTTATAGGCAGGTCATTTGAGCATAAATCCAAAGAAGTTATCCTAACCCTTTTACAATTTCTTAGTCCGCCCTCCTCTTGAATACTGCGTTCAATCCTGGTGCCCTTATTACAAAAAAGATATAGACAAGCTAGAACGAGTTCAACGTAGAGTTACCAAAATTATACCTAGCCTAAAGAACAAACCATACGAGGAGCGTCTTAGAGAATTAAATCTTTTTCCTTTAACCCAGTGCAGATTAAGAGGCGACTTAATTCAAGTGTTCAAAATCATCAAAGGCATCGACAATATGAACTGTAGTAAGTACTTCACTATCGACCAATCTAATTACACACGGGGAAATGGTTGCAAAATTATTGGTAAATCTTTTAACTCACACGAAGCTAAGAATTTCTTCTTCAATCGAGTTGTCAACTTATGGAATGGGCTTCCCCGAGATGTCATAGACTGCAGCACCGTTGATTCATTTAAACTTCGCCTAGACAAATATCTCGCATCAAACCCGCGACTGACTGCGTTTGTAAATGAATAACTTTATTTAATCCTCCCATCAGTTACTAACCCATCTGTCCCCTACTAACTTCCTAATCCTGCCACGGAAATTAGTTCCAGGGCAGTAGTTCCCTTTCCAATGTTCCTTTACCCTCTCTAAACCACTGTTTGGACACTTGATCCTCAGTGTTTTGGAGGACAAGCAGCCTAGAAGGGTCACTAGATCTGTTGTTGCTAGATTTCCTTTGTACTCATTTGTACTTTGTACCAAATAGTGGGGCAGATAACTGGAATAATCGTTCATTTCTGGAAACTAGCACCAAAATTGGCACACACATTCCTTGGGGATTGCTCTTTTGATAAAACCCGTTAGCCACCTAAAAATTCAAGATGGCGGCCATTTTTCAAGATGGCCGCCATTGAATATACAGAAACATTGCATTTCGCAATAAAATCGCAAAGACTTGTCCTATTTGAATGATCTTGGTGTCAAATCATACATTTTTCACTATGTAGAATGCGAATTTGGAACCATGGACTTACTCACTAGCTTCCTTGTACCATAATATCAGTCCCGGAATCATAATTAGGGTAAGAAATAGGCACCATCAGTCCGATATATTATTGGATGTAACGCTTCTAAACCTCGCATCTGCAGCTGCAAAGTGCCGTGCAGGTCAGACCAAAGCAGTAGCATTTGCATCGACCGCAGCATTCCGACTTGCATCCACACTTGGTCAGCTGCTGGCAACTCTCTGCAATGGGTGGGAGCTCTGTCCAAACGATCTGCCACAGATCTCCTTTCTTGGTCCAGCCCCAGTTGGCAGGAGTCTGCATTTCTGGTTGACGTACTGTTGACTGACTCCAGATGCAGCCCGCCTGGTAGGCAGCACACTTCACATGCTGCTTCAGTGCTGCTCGGGTTGGAGGAACGGGTTGGACATCGTACGGCCTCTGCTTCCGAGCAAACATGTCCAACCTCGCATCATCGACACCTTCAGCTGTGCTGGATCTGTCGTACATCATGACCACGAACTTCTCCAAGGTCTCCAGGTCTTGATCATCAACTACCGGTGGGTACTGGCTGAGTTTGCTGAAGACACCGGAAGCCTCATCACAAACATCCCAGGTTTGCCAAGCAGACTTCTTCCCTTTGCCACGGAATGCTGAAACGACATCGCAGCCAGTGAAGGCATGGAAGAAGAGCATCCCTTTGCTCTTTTCTGCAAGAGTGCAACACAAGTCATGTACAGGAACCCACCTCAGGTTCTGTCCTTGGCCAAAGGCAACCCACAACTGCTGCAGACCTAGCTCCTGAAGTGCCTGCAGAACACTGACTGCGATGACGACAACATCTGTGTCGCTGGCTTTGACCATGATGACTTTGCTGCCTGCTTCTGTTGCATGCCTGGCATGCACAAAGATCCGCGTGTCAGCTTCTTCATGACTGCACGGTGCCACCCTAGCCAGATTGATAGTGCGGTTGCTGACAGCATCTTTTTCCTTGGTCACAATGACCACATTTGGTGTGGCCTCACGTGCAATCTTATCAGCCAGAAAGTTGAACAACTCCGCTTTGTTGTCATTTTCTCTCAGGAAGTTTCTCCAGTGTGAGGGAATTTTGCCCTTCCCTGTCACCCTGTGTCTCACCCCGCGTCCTCGCTTTGATCTAGTTTCAGCTTTCAGACTAGATGGCCGGTAGACATCAAACACAATGTCTGTTCTCTTGTACTTGGTAGAGTATGCTTGTATTCTAGGAAGGACATCGAGCATTGCGTACTCTTCGAACGTCTTTGAACACCGTGGGGTGTGACGCCTCCCGGTGTTAGCAGAATGGTTGCGTGAGGCATTGCAGCTCGCTAACGCTCGCCAGGATGGGGGGATAGGCTACAGTTGTCCTAGAATGATCTGCTTTATTTCATTAGTGTCGTGTTGCCACAGACAGTCTAGAAATGGTCTTTGTTTTGGTCTGTGACCGCGCCTTATATTTTATATTCGCTATAATATAAATGTTCCTTGTGTGGGAGGCGAGCGAGAGAGTGTGAGGGAGTACACCCGGCAGCGAGGTGAGCTATGACGCAGCTCGCTTGGGCGCTGACGGCGTTGGCGGCCGGGTGGTCAACTAGTCCCTTCCCGTCGCGGCCTCGTGTTTTTTACCAGCTCAGAGCTTGCCTGACACGCGTATCGCCTACATCCCTTGCAATTCTGTCCCCCATACTCGCTACTTTGCATACTATTTCTCTCTCTCGACTTCTCCTTTCTCATTCTCTACTCTTTATTAAACTCAACATCCCTTCTGGTTTCAGCATAGACGTTCACCGTCGACCAGTCGTATTTTAGGCGAAGCTCTCAGATATTTCCATGTAAAGGTATTATGCTTTATTGGGGTTTAGAGAGACGGACTTTTCCGTATGTGTCCTCTCTCGGGAAGGTTGTAGACCGGTATATGTCTCCCTTGCAAGGTGTTGAGTGATTCTGCTTGGTTATCTAAAGCTAGACTAGGGGTAAGGTTACTGTGTCATTGTCTCCGATGTGTGCAGTGTTAGTTAAGCTCTGCACGACATCGACAGGTACTGTGGGAGCCAAAGTTGTCTTCGGGTTGGTTTACTTTGCGAGCACAGCGCTGTGGTGTGAGAGGGCCATAGCCTATCCCTCACAACATAGTGCTGCCCCTTTTGTGTTGACTTCTGAGGGATCGCCAGGATAGAGCTAGGTACTAGAGACCTAGATTTATCAAGAGAGCATCCCCGTCATATAACGTAATCTTCATTATACCACCGGACAACGTTAGGCTACGAGCCGCATGCTCGCCCATTGTTGCCCTGCCTTGATACCCCAGCTAGACTTTATTAACTGAGCAGACACTGGTTAGAGATAAGCCCCATTATTATATGTATGCAACATTATTATTCACTGCACTTTTGAGCCGAGGTTGTTGTTGAGTTGCACAACCCGAGTAGGCTGTTGCGTTGTGTCACGAAGCATTTCTTTAGTTGTCGAGCATTACTACCTTTGCGCAGTCTTTATTATTCGCCTGCCTATTATTACTATATGTCCTAGCATTTATTGTGACCCGTATTCTGCATTATAATTGTTCAAGATTCTTTACGAACATCTTCCCAGCATCAGACTTATTTCAGAAGTTTCCAGTTGATGTTGCAGGACTAGCATTGCACTTTCTTTAATACAGGAGTGCCAGTTATTTGAGTATCTACCGTAACGTTAATTAATCACGTTAACTATCTTTTCTTTGTGTAACATAATCGAGTAATCTTTTACTGTTTGAGAAGAGGCTGTTTCATTGAGCGTCAGCCTAGTGTGTGTGCACCAGTTACCGAGTCATAGGATACCTCGTTGTCCAGGCACGACTCAGGGCGGTAATGGTGTTTTGTTTTCCAGTGTTTAAGGCAGGGGTTGGATCTAGTGTTACCGTTGTTGCTTTTTGCCATTATCTAGTCCAATGTTGAAGAGCCCTGTGTCTTTGAGAACCTGGATCGTAACAAATGGCGACCTAGCTCAGGATCTTGTGAACTAAGAGATAATTGAAGGATTGTTGTGGTCATTTGTTTTATTGAGGAATATAGTGGGCACGTTAATTTTTTTTGGCAAAGTAGTATAGCACTTGAGAGTCTTCAGACATTTTTGGCAAGTGAATAGTGCTACATAGGAGCTTGGGTACTTCTTTTTTTTTTTATAAACGTGAGAATTTTTGGTGGACACAATGGGAGACGAATCAGATCATACTGAGAGTTCAGGGAATAATGCAGGCGGGTTAGTAACTAGTGAGGAGGCCGCAAAGAAGTTTTTGGAGGTGCCTATAACAGCTGATCGACTAGAGGGAATTAGCAAGTATGGTCTACAGTGTTTGGCTCCCCTCATGGGGCTTAAGGTGGCTCATGGCATCAAGAAGAACGATTTGAGGGCTTGCGTACTGGGGGCGGCTAGTGAGGTCCAGGGTGGAGAGGGTGCTCGGGGACTTCTGCTCGAGCCCCCCCTCCACTCTACTCCCATCCGGACCTCTAGGATGCCGGAGTTTAGTACGTTCCCGCAGGCCGATAGCCGCTGGCAGCGTGGTTTAGGATCGCTGGGTGGGCCTCCAATAGTTGCACCTCCTCCTCAAAGTTTCACTACAGAAATTCTCTTCCAGCTTGAGATGGCTAAGATGCAGGCTGAGCGTGAGGAACGTCTCGCTAAGGTTAAACAACAGACGGATCTCGAACTCGCTAAGGCTAAACAACAGACTGATCTCGAACTCGCGAGAATAAAATCCGAGTCGGAGGCTGAGTCTACCAGGTACCGGGCAGATATCGATCTTGAGAAGACTCGGGTAGAAACGACAGGGCAACGTCTCGGTGGTGGGAATTGTGGGCATGATCAGTCTTTGTCGCACCTGTTGAAGCTAGTCCCTGTATTTGATGAGTCGGGTGTCACCGAATTTTTCATGAGATTCGAGAAGAAGTGCCAGGAACACCAGTGGCCTGGGGAGAAGTGGGCAGCCCTTGTTTCCTCTAGACTTGTGGGCAAGGGACTCAGGGCTTATGATGCATTGCCTATAGAGTCGTGTATTATCTATGAGGAACTCAAGGAGGCTGTCCTGAGAGCATACGAACTACAACCAGAGACGTACAGGTTGAAGTTCCGGGGTGTTACCAAGGGTCGGGAGAGCACCTTTTTGGAACATGCCCGGGAGCTGTCCGATGCTTTTGGGAATTGGCTGAGGTCGGAGAAAGCTACTACGTTTGACGACATTAAACAGTTGGTGCTTTTAGAGCAGTTTTTCAAATGCACGGGCGGCGACCTGACGTTAAACCTGAAAGAAAAGCAACCAAAAACTCTACAGGAGGCAGCTGAGATGGCTGCCCTCCAGCTATCACTAATTCGTGGGTGCGGGTCTGCGCAGCGTAGTGAGGCAGGTAACAAGGGGCGTGACGCCCCACCCCCCCGAGTTAGTGATATACCTTATGCAAACAAGTACAAGAGCCATGATACCAAGACTGACCACAAGACTAGCACCGTCCCGTTTAAGAAGGGGCCGGGCCCTTCCCAGTACCAAGGGAAGCCCAAAGGGGAGTTGGAGTGTTATCATTGCCATAAAAAGGGGCACTTTGCAAGAGTCTGTCCTAGCAAACCACCTACAGCAGCTGTGTCTTTGGCCTGCAACATTGGTGTGTCTCCGAAGTCGTCTGAGTTTGCCCGAGGCAGTTCGTCAGAGGCTGAGGCACAGCCAATGCAGAAGCACCTGGGAGGCTCGAAACCTGCTCAGGATGTTTTTTGCAACCATAGAGGGCGGGGTTGCGTGATGTGGGCGGGGCGCAAGTATGAAGTAGAGGTCTTGCGTGATACAGGTGCTTCCCAGACTCTGATGAAAAACTTGACTGGCTACCCTATAAACGCGGCTCGGGTGGTAGTGGTGCAGGGTATTAATGCAACTTGGTCATACCCGCTGGTGCGGTTGGAGTTGGAGGTGGATGGTGTGGCACGTGAATTGGATGTCGGGATTGTGGAGAAACTGCCAGTGGAGGGCGTCGACCTTCTTCTCGGCAACGACTTTGCAATGCCCGCTTCTGAGGTTCTACCCTTAGTCGTTGCCGAGAGGCCGGCCGACGTGAGTAGGGAAGAGCAAGAGTGGGTCGAGCGGTGCCAGGCACAACCCCTGGCGTGTGTTGTCACCCGAGCTCGGGCAGCTAAAGTGTCACAGCCTAGTCCTCCGTCTTCAGACCAGCGGAGGAACGATCAACAGGAGGAGGCTAAAGCTGGAGTTGGTTTTAAGAGTTTTGACTCGGCGGCTCTCCTGGGTGATTCAGTATTAGCACCATTACTTAATTCTGGAGTAGCCCCTGGGCCTGTCATCGAGAGTGACGAGGCTGGGCATGACGAGTCTCCACGACAGCAACGTTATGTACATCGAGAGAGACAGAGGGAGCAGCCCAGTATCGGGGAAGGTCATGCATTGCTCCGGGAGCAGTTAGATCGCTTGGCACCCTCAGATATACGTCGGTTGCAACTAGAGGACCCTGAGCTCCAAACGTGTGCTAATGGAGCTGTAGAGCTCGACGAGGACGGCGATGCACAGCCAGGAGATTTTTTTTATTTAGAAGGCATCCTCTATAGGCGTTTTCAAGACCCTAAACGTAGTTGGCAAGAGGGGTCCGGAGTAGTGGACCAGTTGGTGGTGCCACGGGAGTGCAGGGATAGCCTACTGAGGTTGGCGCATGACATACCACTGGAAGGACATCTAGGGGTGAGAAAAACGGTGGCGGCTTTAGAAAAATTGTTTTGGTGGCCGGGGTTGAAGGGGCAGGTGGTAACCTGGATAGCAAGGTGTCATACGTGCCAGAGGGTTGGAAAACCTAACCAAACAATTCCGAGAGCCCCGTTGCACCCCATTCCTGTCAGTGGACCGCCCTTCAGTAAGGTCATCATTGATATGGTCGGACCCCTACCCCCTACTAGTGCCGGTAATAAATTTCTATTAACTATCATGGATGTGGCCACTCGTTATCCTGATGCATATCCAATGAGAAATGGCACGGCGAAAACTGTTGTCCGGAACCTGCTCTTGTATTGCTCGCGGTATGGTTACCCGCAAGAGGTGCAATCGGACCAAGGTTCTAATTTTACATCTAATCTGTTCAAACAAACTATGATTCAGCATGGCATCAGCACTGTCGTCTCTTCTGCGTATCACCCGGAGAGTCAAGGGGTGTTGGAGAGGTGGCACGCCACGCTGAAAAGCATGCTTCGATGTTACTGCGCAGAGAACGGAAAGGATTGGGACCTTGGTCTGCCGTATGTTTTGTTCACAGCAAGAGAAGTACCTGGAGAGAGTCTCGGTTTCAGTCCGAATGAGCTTGTTTTCGGGCATCAGGTGAGGGGTCCTCTCCACATGGTGAAGGAGATGTGGGAGGGCACTAGGCATATTGTTCTGCGAGATAAGTTGCAACCTCTTGTTCCTGAGCGACAAGAGGAGTTGTTTACTAGGCTGTGGCAGTCCGTCCGCATGTTTGTTGCTTCTCCAGGCCTGATGTACGGGGTAGAATCCGACATGGAGGCTGGAGACAGTGCAAGGCTCGAGTTGGTTCCCTACCGTGTGAATCCTGCTCGACAGCCTGTTGTGAAGGCGGAGCTGGACGGCGTGTGGAGAGGGGGTCTGAGGGATGAGGGATATTGTGAGTGGTCGTTGCCAGTGCCTTTGCAACCTGAGTTTGGTGGCAGAGTCCGTGTGTATGTTGATTGCAAGAGTGTGGAAGCATTATCCCTGACAGACGCCTATCCATTACCCAGAGTTGACGACACCATAGACCGCTTCGGGGCTGCCTCGCTCATCACGAAGGTAGAACTAGTGAAGGGTTATTGGCAGGCCCCGTTGCCGAAAAGAGCGAAGAGAAGTGCCAGTCTTGCGATGAACTGGGCAGTTTATCAGTGTCAGGTGTTGTTGTGCTGCCGGAACACAAGTTGGATGTGTGGCATGCTAAGGGCACTGATAATGTTTTGGCTTTGTTTGCAGGAGAACCCTCGCTGTTCAGTCAGTGTCTGTCGTGGGTGGAGGATCCGGGGTAGGCTACCACAGTATGTTGGTATAGCCTCCTGTCTTGGCTCGCTGTGTATTTTTGCGCTGGTGCTTGTTGGCTCGCGTGTGTAGCATCAGCGTAGGGTCGCAGGGCAGGAGTTGTTGGCTTTGATTAGAAGAAAATTAGGCTACATCTATAGTAGCCGCCAAAAACAACAGTAAAATAAAATATGAAAAATTAAATAAAAACTCTTTCTTTTTAATAATTAATTTTAAGATAATATTGTAGCTGAGTACTGAGTGCAGATGATTTTCCCTCAGTAGGCTGTGCTTCTTAACACCTTACGAGCGGCCTATGCGGTTTATTTATATGTACCGCACAGCGGGGTGTTTTTAGCCAAAATAGGGCTGTTTACGTGATCATTTTCATGCCTAAATAAGACCCAGAACGTAAAACTAGTACCTATCCCTGAAAGGGCATAAACAGAGCTTTCGAATGACACCATAACGATCCTTGTATGATGGATAGTTTTCTTGCAATAACCGTGCAACGCGAGTGCAAAAAGCAGGTAATTCGGTACTTTCGGTACATAATTGAGTATGTAGCGAGTGAGAGAGGGAGGAGGGAGCTGAGATTTGTGTCAGTAGGTTCGCCGCGGTGGTCTGGAGCAGTCATACGCTCGCTAGTCTCCTGCCACCACTTGTCTCTCTCTCTTAGCCACATTACGTGCTGAAATTGCCACTCGACCTATGTCGAGCGCCGCCACATAGTCCAGCTTTTTTTAACTCGACTTATGTTGCTCGCGGCTAATTAAGGGTTAAAGCTCGCTCTGGGAGCACAATGTTATGTTTAATGTATTATATTTGGGAAGGGTGATAATATTTTTTTATATAAAAATGTTGTAATTTTTTTGGAGGAGACTAAGCTTGCATTCCATGAGTGGCAGAGTGGTTAGGAGTGGCAGATTCTAGCGACATTCTGCCTGTTCAGATATGGGCTCATGGTTGAGTGTCCCATATCTTGGGGAGGGGTGTGACGCCTCCCGGCGTTAGCAGAATGGTTGCGTGGGACATTATGCTCGCTAGCGCTCGCCAGGATGGGGGGATGGGCTACAGTTGTCCTAGAATGATCTGCTTTATTTCATTAGTGTCGTGTTGCCACAGACAGTCTAGAAATGGTCTTTGTTTTGGTCTGTGACCGCGCCTTATATTTTATATTCGCTATAATATAAATGTTGCTTGTGTGGGAGGCGAGCGAGAGAGTGTGAGGGAGTACACCCGGCAGCGAGGTGAGCTATGACGCGGCTCGCTTGGGCGCTGACGGCGTTGCCGGCCGGGTGGTCAACTAGTCCCTTCCCGTCGCGGCCTCGTGTTTTTTACCAGCTCAGAGCTTGCCTGACACGCGTATCGCCTACATCCCTTGCAATTCTGTCCCCCATACTCGCTACTTTGCATACTATTTCTCTCTCTCGACTTCTCCTTTCTCATTCTCTACTCTTTATTAAACTCAACATCCCTTCTGGTTTCAGCATAGACGTTCACCGTCGACCAGTCGTATTGTACGCGAAGCTCTCAGATATTTCCATGTATTAGGTTAAGGAGGTATTATGCTTTATTGAGGTTTAGAGAGACGGACTTTTCCGTATGTGTCCTCTCTCGGGAAGGTTGTAGACCGGTATATGTCTCCCTTGCAAGGTGTTGAGTGATTCTGCTTGGTTATCTAAAGCTAGACTAGGGGTAAGGTTACTGTGTCATTGTCTCCGATGTGTGCAGTGTTAGCTAAGCTCTGCACGACATCGACAGGTACTGTGGGAGCCTAAGTTGTCTTCGGGTTGGTTTACTTTGCGAGCACAGCGCTGTGGTGTGAGAGGGCCATAGCCTATCCCTCACAACATAGTGCTGCCCCTTTTGTGTTGACTTCTGAGGGATCGCCAGGATAGAGCTAGGTACTAGAGACCTAGATTTATCAAGAGAGCATCCCCGTCATATAACGTAATCTTCATTATACCACCCTTGGACAATGTTAGGCTACGAGCCGCATGCTCGCCCATTGTTGCCCTGCCTTGATACCCCAGCTAGACTTTATTAACTGAGCAGACACTGGTTAGAGATAAGCCCCATTATTTTATGTATGAAACATTATTATTCACTGCACTTTTGAGCCGAGGTTGTTGTTGAGTTGCACAACCCGAGTAGGCTGTTGCGTTGTGTCACGAAGCATTTCTTTAGTTGTCGAGCATTACTACCTTTGCGCAGTCTTTATTATTCGCCTGCCTATTATTACTATATGTCCTAGCATTTATTGTGACCCGTATTCTGCATTATAATTGTTCAAGATTCTTTACGAACATCTTCCCAGCATCAGACTTATTTCAGAAGTTTCCAGTTGATGTTGCAGGACTAGCATTGCACTTTCTTTAATACAGGAGTGCCAGTTATTTGAGTATCTACCGTAACGTTAATTAATCACGTTAACTATCTTTTCTTTGTATAACATAATCGAGTAATCTTTTACTGTTTGAGAATAGGCTGTTTCATTGAGCGTCAGCCTAGTGTGTGTGCACCAGTTACCGAGTCATAGGATACCTCGTTGTCCAGGCACGACTCAGGGCGGTAATGGGGTTTTGTTTTCCAGTGTTTAAGGCAGGGGTTGGATCTAGTGTTACCGTTGTTGCTTTTTGCCATTATCTAGTCCAATGTTGAAGAGCCCTGTGTCTTTGAGAACCTGGATCGTAACAGGGGGCAGACTGTTCACCAACGCTGCACCATCAATGATGATGGTGTCGGCGTCTGGCTCTGCCTCAGGGGTTGTAACTTGGCTCTGAAGAATGGTAGTGAGGTGGGATTTCTGACAGGTGTGGAGCTTTCCACCATCACTGAGGGCAGCAGGATGTGACTGGTTGTCATGACGGAAGAACTCCTTCAAGTCACACTCTCTGTTCTGGCATGATATGAACAGCTTGGAGAACAGTTGACAGTCTTCCTTCAGCACTTTTTGCTTTGAAGAGTCAACAGAGGCTGGTACCTGTCGGAAAAAGTCAACCCTGTTCTTCTTGATTGGTTCATAGAAGGTGGATTCTTGTTCCCCTTCCAGTCCCTTCATAAACTCCTGGAAACGGACCTTGCCTTTCTCAAGGTGTGTGCCAATCAGCTCGGCGGCAGTGTGGTGAGCAATATCCTTTGTATCAAGCGAAAGCAGGTCCCGACTCTCCTCCTGGAAAGGATTGCACATATCTGCCATGGCTTGTGAGAGCTTTTCTACTTTCTCAAGGAACACTCTTTGTGCTCGATCTGTCTTCTCATGGTGGCTGGTGTGTTCAGTACCCTCTTTGGTCGCACATGCTGCCCCATACTGTGCAACCAAGTGGCTGACTTGAGGACCAGCTCTCATCCATCTTCTCTGTGCTGATGGGTCTTCAGTCACGCCGATCACACCCCCGTCTGCCTGGATGACAGCGTTGGCCTGCTCGTGCGCTTGGTCAATAGCCATTGCTGAGAACTGTCGGCTCGATTTGTGTACAACAAAGTTTCCACTCTGGAACTCCTGAGCCAGCTGAGGATGCTTCTGTTCCAGGGTCACCATGTCTCTGTACATGTAATCTACAGTAGCTAACTGATGCGGGGCTTATTAGACAGCATTTGGGACACTAAACTAATTATTTAGCTACACTAAACTAATTATTCAGCTGACACTGAACCCCATGCTAAGTTTCACAGCAGCGGTGCCACCAGTGTGCCCTGGCTGTGCGTTGACATCCGCTCTGTTGAGCTACTACTCTACACCTTCCGCTGCAAGTCTCTCAACGTCCCCCCCCCCCACCGCATCGTGTCATGTCCAGTTTGGAATCCTTGTACAGGAAGATGCTACACATACTAAACCTCTAACACTACTACGATATACACTACCATGCATTTTAGCCGAGTCAGACATAACATGAACCTCTAATTTAGCAGAATATTAGGATTCCGGGACTGATATTATGGTACAAGGAAGCTAGTGAGTAAGTCCATGGTTCCAAATTCGGATTCTACATAGTGAAAAATGTATGATTTGACACCAAGATCATTCAAATACGACAAGTCTTTGCGATTTTATTGCGAAATGCAATATTTCTGTATATTCAATGGCGGCCATCTTGAAAAATGGCCTCCATCTTGAATTTTTAGGTGGCTAACGGGTTTTATCAAAAGAGCAATCCCCAAGGAGTATGCGTGCCAAATTTGGTGCTTGTTTCCGGAAATGAACGATTCTCCTGAAATGTGCAGTTATCTGCTCCACTAATAGGCCAATTATACCCAAACAGCTGAACGCCTCCTCCTTCTTTCACTCCCCCTCCTCCTCTTATTCCACTTCCTCCTCTTCTGACTACCCACTCTCTTCCTCTTTTCCTTCTCCTTCACCTATTCCTCTTTATGCTTCCTTAATGGTGGATGGGCCGGATTTCTAGAACCCCTTCTCTCTTCTGTTTAGCCCCATTTGTTTTGAGATTTTAAGACCTTCGAATCATTAGTTTGGTGATTATAAGAACTTTTTCTCCATTTATTTTTTCATATTTGGACCTTTCGTGCCATTTAGGTGTCGATTGTTTCCTGCCGAGCGATAAAGAGCCTGTAATTTTAGAATTAACCGGCCTTTGGCCGGAATTTTTTTCTATGCAAAAATGTACAAATGTATCCTGAAGGAGGGTCTTGGGGGTGTTTTATTTATGCTTGATGAAGGTCTAAGTAGGAAACTAATAAAATAATAATGAGATCAATAAATAATCAAATGCATACGCCCATCCCACCTTAATCTGTCCTATTGGTTTTGTTTGTCCATAATATCAACACCCACCTTCTGTTCCATCCTTCCTTGCGTCTCCTATTCCTCCTTGTTATCCTTCTTCTTCTCTATACTTCCTTGCGTTTCCTCTTCCTCCTTGTTATCCTTCTTCTTCTCTATACTTCCTTGCGTCTCCTCTTCCTCCTTGTTATCCTTCTTCTTCTCTATACTTCCTTGCGTCTCCTCTTGTTATCCTTCTTCTCTATACTTCCTTGCGTCTCCTCTTCCTCCTTGTTATCCTTCTTCTTCTCTATACTTCCTTGCGTCTCCTCTTCCTCCTTGTTCCACTTCTCTACTTCCTTGCGTCTCCTCTCTCCTTGTTATCCTTCATCTTCTATACTTCCTTGCGTCTCCTCTTCCTCCTTGTTATCCTTCTTCTTCTCTATACTTCCTTGCGTCTCCTCTTCCTCCTTGTTATCCTTCTTCTTCTCTATACTTCCTTGCGTCTCCTCTCCTTGTTATCCTTCTTCTCTATACTTCCTTGCGTCTCCTCTTCCTCCTTGTTATCCTTCTTCTTCTCTATACTTCCTTGCGTCTCCTCTTCCTCCTTGTTATCCTTCTTCTTCTCTATACTTCCTTGCGTCTCCTCTTCCTCCTTGTTATCCTTCTTCTTCTCTATACTTCCTTGCGTCTCCTCTTCCTCCTTGTTATCCTTCTTCTTCTCTATACTTCCTTGCGTCTCCTCTTCCTCCTTGTTATCCTTCTTCTTCTATACTTCCTTGTGTCTCCTCTTCCTCCTTGTTATCCTTCTTCTCTATACTTCCTTGCGTCTCCTCTTCCTCCTTGTTATCCTTCTTCTTCTCTATACTTCCTTGCGTCTCCTCTTCCTCCTTGTTATCCTTCTTCTTCTCTATACTTCCTTGCGTCTCCTCTTCCTCCTTGTTATCCTTCTTCTTCTCTATACTTCCTTGCGTCTCCTCTTCCTCCTTTATCCTTCTTCTTCTCTATACTTCCTTGCGTCTCCTCTTCCTTCCTCCTTGTTATCCTTCTTCTTCTCTATACTTCCTTGCGTCTCCTCCTCTTCCTCCTTGTTATCCTTCTTCTTCTCTATACTTCCTTGCGTCTCCTCTTCCTCCTTGTTATCCTTCTTCTTCTCTATACTTCCTTGCGTCTCCTCTTCGTCCTTGTTATTCTTCTTCTTCTCTATACTTCCTTGTGTCTCCTCTTCCTCCTTGTTATCCTTCTTCTTCTCTATACTTTCTCAACTACATTGGTCTCGGTTATATATCGTCAACCAATGATACTTATTAATTATCAATGCATTAAATCAAATCAATACATTCCTGATCCGAATCAATACTGAATTATTTGTGCAGAAGAATCATTTTAAGATTATTTCAAAACTATAGTTAATAACAATCGTTAATTCATTATCCCTGCCAAAAATACAATCATCCAAATCATTTCTACCTAAGTTTCAGAAAGTGTGGCCATCAGTTTCCAGCGCAGCTCCATTATAAAATTCACCAGGTAGTGTAAATGTGAGATCTAATTATATTTTCGTCTGTCAAGCTGTCGGAAATAGAAATCTCCATTAAAGGAATTATTGAAATTGCAGTCATTAATTTTACTCAGATACAAGGAGACCTTTAATTTAATTCAAACATATCAGATTTTATATAAAGTTGATAATTTGTTTGCGGATACTTAACCCTTAATTAGCGGCGAGCAACATAAGTCGAGTTAAATAAAGCTGGACTATGTGGCGGCGCTCGACATAACTCGAGTGGCAATTTCAGCACGTAATGTGGCTGAGAGAGAGAGACAAGTGGTGGCAGGAGACTAGCGAGCGTATGACTGCTCCAGACCACCGCGGCGAACCTACTGACACAAATCTCAGCTCCCTCCTCCCTCTCTCACTCGCTACATACTCAATTATGTACCGAAAGTACCGAATTACCTGCTTTTTGCACTCGCGTTGCACGGTTATTGCAAGAAAACTATCCATCATACAAGGATCGTTATGGTGTCATTCGAAAGCTCTGTTTATGCCCTTTCAGGGATAGATACTTGTTTTACGTTCTGGGTCTTATTTAGGCATGAAAATGATCACGTAAACAGCCCTATTTTGGCTAAAAACACCCCGCTGGGCGGTACACATAAATAAACCGCATAGGCCGCTCGTATGGTGTTAAATAATATGTTACAGTTCAATTCAAACAAGCGTTTTATTTGGCTTTCTTCGAGAAATTTGGTCTGAAATGTTCGATATATATAATATTATCCATTTAGTCTTGCCTTAATATTGCAAGTAGCCCAGTAATGATAGTAGATAAAGTTCCTTCTCACTGTTTGCCGGTATATATATATCAGACATTTATGATACAGTATTATGATATGGTGGTTTTAGTATTACATTAAGGGAGATTTTTAGATTGTTCCCTAGACATCCATCAAGCTTATAATTACACAACCGGCTCGCTGTCGCTCACCAGGAAAAACATTGACACCTGAATGGTACAGAAGGCCTTTAAATTGACAAGAATGGGGCGAAAGTTCATAAAATCGCCAACATAATGGGGTGAGCGTCTTAAAATCTCAAAAGCAATATGGTTAAAAAAGAAGGAGAAAGGGACCAAGGAAAACAATCCCTAAACAGGAAATCTCCCCTTGTTCGGCATTCGTGGAAATTACATCGATATCGACTACAAAATGTTAAATGTATGAAATAATCGACTTAAAAATAAACCCTTCCCCTTAAATGAATGGCATAATATTTGCACTTTTAATATGATTATGCAGCCTAACTTACTGTTCTAGCCCATGTTCTGAGTGCGCTTCAACAGTAATTCGTAACACTTGTTACGCTGGCCAGCTTGCCAGAATGTACTCGTACTCGCTAGCGCTCGCCAGGGCAGTGAAATGGGCTATAATAATCGTAGAACGATGTTCTTTCTTTCTTAGTATTCATGTTGTCACAGACAGATCAGTGTTTGTCTTTATTCTTGTCTGTGACACTTGGAAGTATTTTATATGATTGATAGAGTTATAAGATATGTAGTGTGAATTGCAAGGAGAGAGAGCGAGGGAAGCAGCGAGGTGGTAGTATGTGCGTGTGTATGTACGTGTGCATTCCTCGCTTGGGCAGGGCCACCCGCTCGTGATTGGCCGGCGGGCCTGGCGTGTCATATGACGCCTGCTCTTCATGACGTAGTGGTCTGTGATTGGGGGCCGCTGTCTTAGCTCGGTGGGTGGGGGGCTCCTTCCCACGTGTCTCCTCAGAGCTTGGTATGTTGTGCTTGGTCCAAGACGTCCCTTGCAATCTGTCCCCAATCTAACCCTCTTTACTGCTGTTTCTCTCTGAACTCCTTCTTTCCAATACTTCTTATCTTTATTCATTTATTCATCCCTTCTGGTTCTGCATACGACTTCCATAGTCGGCCAGTCGTATTACCAGCACCAGTTCTCACATATATGTTTTGCACTAGCTTTAGGGATTATTAGAGTCATAGTCACATGGAGTCATATTATTGGGTGCTTCTAATTATTGGGTTGTTCTTTATTACTATTTAATGCTAGACAGTGGAGGGTATCTTTGGTCGTTGTCTGAGTTATGTATATGGCAAGTCAGAGCCTGTACGACTTCGACGGAGCTAGGTAGCCTGTAACCCTTGTGCATATTTTTCCTTTGCGAGCGTAGCAGCATACAAGCGAAGGGCTCTTGCCTACTCATGCTTGTATGCTTGCTACCTCATTTTGTTGACCTTTGTGGAGCGCCAGGGTAAGACCAGATACTTGAGATCTGGACTTACCAAGAGAGCCTCCTAGTCACTTAACGTGTTACGCTGGCCAGCTTGCCAGAATCCACTCGTAACTCGCTAGCGCTCGCCAGGGCAGTGATATGGGCTACAATAATCGTAGAACGATGTTCTTTCTTTCATAGAGTTCATGTTGTCACAGACAGATCAGTGGTGGTCTTTATTCTTGTCTGTGACACTTGGAAGGATTTTATATCATTGCTAGAATATAAGATGCATTGTGTGAAGTTAAGGAGAGAGAGAGCGGAGGAGGCAGAGTGGTGGTAGTGTGTGCGTGTGTATGTACGTATGCCTCCCACTCTCGGATGAGTCTCCCACGCCCGTGATTGGCCGGCGGGCCTGTCTACGTCATAGGACGCTTGCTCTTCATGACGTAGTCGTCTGTGATTGGCGGCCGCTGTCCTGGGACGGTGGTGCGGGCTCCTGCCCTCGTGTCTCCTTCAGAGCTTGGCGCAGTGTGCTTGGTCCTACATGTCCTTTGCAATCTGTCCCCCATATAACCCCCTGTACTACTTTCTCTCTCTCTGAACTTCTTCCTTTTCATACTTCTCTCTTTATTCAATTACTTATCCCTTCTGGTTCTGCATACGATTTCCATAGTCGGCCAGTCGTATTACCAGCACCAGCTCTCACATTTATGTTTGCACTAGTTTTAGGGATTATTAGAGTCATAGTCATATGGTAGCCTAGTGTTGGGGTGCTTCTAATTATTGAGCTGTTCTTTCCCATTATTTAGTGCTAGACAGTGGAAGGTATCTCTGGTCGTTGTCTGAGTTATGTATGTGGCAAGTCAGAGCCTGTACAACATCGACGAAGCTAGCTAGCCTGTAACCCTTGTGCATATTTTCCTTTGCGAGTGTAGCAGTATACAGATGAAGGGCTTTTGCCTATACTTACCTGTATGCTTGCTACCTCATTTTGTTGACCTTTGTGGAGCGCCAGGGCAAGACCAGATACTAGAGATCTGGACTTACCAAGAGAGCCTCCAAGTCACGTAACATAACATAAGGGAAATCTGTTCAAGGGGACACAGTAGGCTACGAGCATGCTTGCGCTCTGCCTAGTTTCCTAGTACCTTTTATGCCACTGCTAGACTTTATTAGTGAGAAAGACAGCATTGTGTTTATTAACTTTCATTGTGTATGCTTTAGGAATTATTCACGCCTTATTTTAGCCTTGGTTGATGCATAGTGCACAACCCAGTTTGGCTGTTACGTTGGCTGAGGAAGTACTGTTTCTGAGTGGTTATTATTAGTGCTGTCACAGAGTTGTTGCACTCCCTTGTTATATATGTATCCTACTTATTGGTGTATTTAAGATACACGCTTTGGTGTCCTGCCCCTGCATTTATTTCTGTTCTATATTAACGAGCATCTTAGAGCATCAGACCTTTTCAGAAGATTCCTTATCTGATTGCTGTAGGACTAGACTTCCAGTGTTTTCATAGAGCATTGAAGAGTTTAGTGTTGAGTACTGACTCACACTAAAGTTAACGTAAGCAATTATACCTTTATTAAATCTTATATAGTTTATTCAAGCATTGTTATTACTTAAGAGCATTTTCGTAACGTAAGTACTCCTGTTGTGAGTTGGCTTTGCCGTCACCGGAAAGCCTTTGTAGAAGTGCACTAAAACCCAGTTAATTGATACCCCGTTATCCAGTAGATTAACTCTGGAGGGTTTTAAGTGTTTTTGTTCACCGGCGTAATAGTTCGAGGGTTTGGAATTAGCGTACCGTTGTAATAGATATAACAAATGGCCGTTGTTGCAGATATAGCCTATCATTTAGTCCATTATTAAGTGCCCTTGTTTATTTCGTAGTGCCGGTCGTAACAAACGTAACATAAGGTAAATCTGTTCAGGGGAGACAGTAGGCTACGAGCATGCTTGCGCTCTGCCTAGACTCCTTGTACCTTTTTTGCCGCTGCTAGACTTTATTAGTAAGAAAGACAGCATTGTGTTTATTAACTTTAACTGCGTATGCTTTAGCAATTATTCACGTATTATTTTAGCCTAGGTTGATGCATGGTGCACAACCCAGTTTGGCTGTTACTTTGGCTAAGGAAGTACTGTTTTTGAGTGGCTGTTATTAGTGCTGTCACGGAGTTGTTGCACTCCCTTGTTTTATATATATGTATCCTACTTGTTGGTGTATTTAAGATACACGCTTTGGTGTCCTGCCCCTGCATTATTTCTGTTCTATATTCGACGAGCATCTTAGAGCATCAGACTTTTTCAGAAGATTCCATATCTGTTTGTTGTAGGACTAGACTTCCAGTGTTTTCATAGAGCATTGAAGAGTTAGTGTTGAGTTCAGACTCACACTAAAGTTAACGTAAGCATATACTCCTTTATTAAATCTTGTTATAGTTTATTTAAGCATTGTTATTACTTGAGAGCATTTTAGTAACGTAAGTACTCCTGTTGTGAGTTGGCTTTGCCGTCACCGGAAAGCCTTTGTAGAAGTGCACTAAACCCAGTTAATTGATACCCCGTTATCCAGTAGATTAACTCTGGAGGGTTTAAGTGTTTTGTTCACCGGCTTAATAGTTCGAGGATTTGGAATTAGCGTACCGTTGTTGCAGATATAGCCTATCATCTAGTCCAATATTAAGTGCCCTTGTTTATTCCGTTGTGCCGGTCGTAACACACTATTCTTAACCATCTGTATTCATCCACTGTGCCGTACTTATTCATTGCAATAATCTAGTATATTAATTTCACTCCCAACACCAAACACCTCCCAATGAAATTAATTAAAATATGTATTCTTCCCGGGATTCGCACCTGGGTTACCACATACAGATCTTAAGCACTCTAACCATTACACCATTAAGACAGTTAAAGGTTAAGTACATGACTATATATAATCTTCTTACACTTACATGAATTAATAATTCTATGTTAACAGTATGTTTTCCAATTACATGGAATTCACTGCGTAAAAGAAAGTATTGTATTTGTATTTACTTATTCAAGCATTATTAAAAACAAACTTGATTGCCATTCTTCACTTTCAAATGACTCTTAATTGGAGAAAAATACTGAACAGCTTGCCAGTGAGCTTGAAGGCTAACTTTGACTTGACTTCGTTCAGTAATTACGACCATTGTGTGCAGGAATGTAAGAAATTAATTGAAATATCTGGCATAACAACGGATTGATTTGGTAAGAAGGCTTCACACCAACACTATTTCTGGCAACTTTTGTTCGCCAACTCTGGTCTAGTAGCATCAAGTGTAACTTTAATAACAACTTTGCCAATTACAACCAAGCTGCCTTCAGTCTATACCTTATTCCAAGTAACTAGGCCAGAACTGTTCACCATCATCCTTTAAAACTCACACACGACAAGAGTAATCGAGCTAATATTTCTACCAATTGGGAAGGGTCAGCCGGGCATAGGCTCTAGCCCTTCTTGATTTACATAGGTTACGGTTCACGGTTTCTGGACTACTCATGTGGAACACGGTATAGTTAGGGGAGGTGTGGTGGAGTGGTCATGCCACTGGATTGGTAATCCAATGGACCCGGGTTCAAATCCCGATATGTCAATGGGAAGATATTATTGGGATTGAATTTGTGCTGTACCTAGTATCAGTGCATTACCACAAAGCCCACCGAAATACCCACAAAATACCCTCATTGTTCCCTGATTAAATAACACTGTATGAATATTCCCATATTAAAAATATGTTACAGGGGGACAATGCCTAGTGAGTTCACTGCTCAATAGGTGGCGTTCTGAGAGTGAGGGTCTGAGTCTGGAGGGTGAGACGGTGAAGCACTTGAGCGAAGCAACCGGCCGCTTCAGAGATGGAGCTGCTTCGAGCCATGATGGATGCTTCACATGTCTCACTCCCCAGACTGGAACAAGACCTCACGGGCTTCACAGTGTTGAGCGGTGGAATGTACAGGCTCTCAGCCTATGCCCGGGAGGGAGTAGTTGGAATATAGAAAAAAAAAAAAAAAAAAAATCAATGCAATAGAGACCAGATATGTTGCCAAATCAAAGTTACCTATGGAAAGTGGTCGGCAAAAGTGGTCGGTGTGTATCAACCTATTTTCTCCGTAACGGAAGTTTCAATACATAATGGAATATTGAGGATAACAAAAACTATCATTACGTAATGGAAAATGATTGAAATGCAAATATTTGAAGATAGTTAGCCCATAGTTGTGCTGCTCGTGTTGATACAGATTTATTGATTAAACATTTGTGTAAACTATTATATATTTTTGTTTCGTGTGTGTGTGTGTGTGTGTGTGTGTGTGTGTATGCATGTATGTATCCTATGTCGAAATGCACACGGTAAATATTCTATATATGTGTGAGTGCGTTATGTTGTGCGTATGTGTTAAATTGTGCTTTTGTGTACATTAGATTGTAATACCTAGGTTAGGTTTTTGCCTTAGGCGTTAATGCCTTTGTGTTAGTGGTCTTATGAACATTAGTGCTGTTAACCAGAGAGAGAGAGAGAGAGAAAGAGAACATTCGTGAACCTAACCTATTTCGGATTATGAAAGTATGTCTCTGGAAACGAATGTATGAATAAAACATTCTATATAGCAACTACAAAACATATATACTGTTTAATGGCAAGACAGTTACATCCTAAAATTAATACAGATAATAATAATTGCATAAATAAAAGTACGTGGGTTCCACAAATATATATAAGTGACTGTACAGTCGCGCTAATAAGTGATGTCTGGGCACCATGTATGTTTTGATCAATAAGTGGTATCAGCAATATCTAAGCTTCATTTCTTCATATCGAGTGAAATATACAAACGTGTTCCTACACTTACCCACCCTATTCAACATCTGACAGACATTAATACAGCACAGAGCAAGCCAAACGTACTGACAGCTGGAACATGACTTATTAGCGCGATTGTACCTAATGTGTTATGATGGTGTGAATTGTAGACTGGTGGTGGTGGTACGCCATGGTGATTGTGGTTGTGGTGTTTATTGGTTTGTAGAGGTAATGGTGCAGATGTTGTTCAAGTGTGTTGTGGTGCTGCGTGTGTTATTGTGGTGATAGTGGTGGTGAGTTGTGGTGATAATGCTGATATTGTTAGTGTTAGTGATGGTGTAGACTGTTGTTGTGGTGATAGTGGTGTTGAGTTGTGATGATAATGCTGATATTGTTAGTGTTAGTGATGGTGTAGACTGTTGTTGTGGTGATAATGGTGTTGAGTTGTGGTGATAATGCTGATATTGTTAGTGTTAGTGATGGTGTAGACTTGCTGTGGTGATAGTGGTGTTGATTTGTGGTGATAATGCTGATATTGTTAGTGTTAGTGATGGTATAGACTGTTGTTGTGGTGATAGTGGTGTTGAGCTGTGGTGATAATGCTGATATTGTTAGTGTTAGTGATGGTGTAGACTGTTGGTGTGGTGATAGTGGTGTTGAGTTGTGGTGATAATGCTGATATTGTTAGTGATGGTGTAGACTGTTGTTGTGGTGATAGTGGTGTTGAGTTGTGGTGATAATGCTGATATTGTTAGTGTCAGTGATGGTGTAGACTGTTGTTGTGGTGATAGTGGTGTTGAGTTGTGGTGATAATGCTGATATTGTTAGTGTTAGTGATGGTGTAGACTTGTTGTGGTGTTAGTGGTGTTGAGTTGTGGTGATAATGCTGATATTGTTAGTGTTAGTGATGGTGTAGACTGTTGTTGTGGTGATAGTGGTGTTGAGTTGTGGTGATAATGCTGATATTGTTAGTAATGGTGTAGACTGTTGTTGTGGTGATAGTGGTGTTGAGTTGTGGTGATAATGCTGATATTGTTAGTGTTAGTGATGGTGTAGACTGTTGTGGTGATAGTGGTGTTGAGTTGTGGTGATAATGCTGATACTGTTAGTGTTAATGATGGTGTAGACTGTTGTTGTGGTGATAGTGGTGTTGAGTTGTGGTGATAATGCTGATATTGTTAGTGTTAGTGATGGTGTAGACTTGTTGTGGTGATAGTGGTGTTGAGTTGTGGTGATAATGCTGATATTGTTAGTGTTAGTGATGGTGTAGACTTGTTGTGGTGATAGTGGTGTTGAGTTGTGGTGATAATGCTGATACTGTTAGTGTTAGTGATGGTGTAGACTGTTGTTGTGGTGATAGTGGTGTTGAGTCGTGGTGATAATGCTGATAGTGTTAGTGATGGTGTAGACTGTTGTTGTGGTGATAGTGGTGTTGAGTTGTGGTGATAATGCTGATAGTGTTAGTGATGGTGTAGACTGTTGTTGTGGTGATAGTGGTGTTGAGTTGTGGTGATAATGCTGATATTGTTAGTGTTAGTGATGGTGTAGACTGTTGTTGTGGTGATAGTGGGTGTTGAGTTTGTGGTGATAATGCTGATATTGTTAGTGTTAGTGATGGTGTAGACTGTTGTTGTGGTGATAGTGGTGTTGAGTTGTGTTGATAATGCTGATATTGTTAGTGTTAGTGATGGTGTAGACTGTTGTTGTGGTGATAGTGGTGTTGAGTTGTGGTGATAATGCTGATATTGTTAGTGTTAGTGATGGTGTAGACTGTTGTGTGGTGATAGTGGTGTTGAGCTGTGGTGATAATGCTGATATTGTTAGTGTTAGTGATGGTGTAGACTGTTGTTGTGGTGATAGTGGTGAGTTGTGGTGATAATGCTGATATTGTTAGTGTTAGTGATGGTGTAGACTGTTGTTGTGGTGATAGTGGTGTTGAGTTGTGGTGATAATGTGATATTGTTAGTGTTAGTGATGGTGTAGACTGTTGTTGTGGTGATAGTGGTGTTGAGCTGTGGTGATAATGCTGATATTGTTAGTGTTAGTGATGGTGTAGACTGTTGTTGTGGTGATAGTGGTGTTGAGCTGTGGTGATAATGCTGATATTGTTAGTGTTGGTGATGGTGTAGACTGTTGTTGTGGTGATAGTGGTGTTGAGCTGTGTGATAATGCTGATATTTTAGTGTTAGTGATGGTCTAGACTGTTGTTGTGGTGATAGTGGTGTTGAGTTGTGGTGATAATGCTGATATTGTTAGTGTTAGTGATGGTGTAGACTGTTGTTGTGGTGATAGTGGTGTTGAGTTGTGGTGATAATGCTGATATTGTTAGTGTTAGTGATGGTGTAGACTGTTGTTGTGGTGATAGTGGTGTTGAGCTGTGGTGATAATGCTGATATTGTTGTTGTTGTTGTTGCTGTTCCTCAGGCTGTCTGGCCGAGCAGCCCCAAGGTCCGGAGCAAGGCCAAGGCCATAACCGAGTGCCCCCACAGAACCCTCCCAGCTTACCACTAATAATGCCCAGGTGACCAAAGCCACTCAAAGGCGGGGAGCTGAGGAGGGTGCGGAAACGCCCGGGAAACAAAAGCCCCACCCAAGGCCCTGTGCCCCTCAGCAATTATAAAGGGATAGTTGAGGGGCAAAGGAAAAATGTGACGCTTTGGCTCCCAATCTGCCAGGGTTGGCAGTAGGGAGGTCAATCCACGGAAAAGACGCCGTCACTTGAGATCTAGAAAATATATAAGTAAAAGGAACAGTCAGAGTAAGCTATGGGTATGGCAGAGAACGCTCAACTCTCATTCTGATAGACCAGCCCATCACCAGTGCTGATATTGTTAGTGTTAGTGATGGTGTAGACTGTTGTTGTGGTGATAGTGGTGTTGAGTTGTGGTGATAATGCTGATATTGTTAGTGTTAGTGATGGTGTAGACTGTTGTTGTGGTGATAGTGGTGTTGAGTTGTGGTGATAATGCTGATATTGTTAGTGTTAGTGATGGTGTAGACTGTTGTTGTGGTGATAGTGGTGTTGAGTTGTGGTGATAATGCTGATATTGTTAGTGTTAGTGATGGTGTAGACTGTTGTTGTGGTGATAGTGGTGTTGAGTTGTGGTGATAATGCTGATATTGTTAGTGATGGTGTAGACTGTTGTTGTGGTGATAGTGGTGTTGAGTTGTGGTGATAATGCTGATATTGTTAGTGTTTGTGATGGTGTAGACTGTTGTTGTGGTGTTGAGTTGTGGTGATAATGCTGATATTGTTAGTGTTAGTGATGGTGTAGACTGTTGTTGTGGTGATAGTGGTGTTGAGCTGTGGTGATAATGCTGATATTGTTAGTGTTAGTGATGGTGTAGACTGTTGTTGTGGTGATAGTGGTGTTGAGTTGTGGTGATAATGCTGATATTGGTAGTGTTAGTGATGGTGTAGACTGTTGTTGTGGTGATAGTGGTGTTGAGTTGTGGTGATAATGTTGATATTGTTAGTGTTAGTGATGGTGTAGACTGTTGTTGTGGTGATAGTGGTGTTGAGTTGTGGTGATAATGCTGATATTGTTTGTGTTAGTGATGGTGTAAACTGTTGTTGTGGTGATAGTGGTGTTGAGTTGTGGTGATAATGCTGATATTGTTAGTGTTAGTGATGGTGTAGACTGTTGTTGTGGTGATAGTGGTGTTGAGTTGTGGTGATAATGCTGATATTGTTAGTGTTAGTGATGGTGTAGACTGTTGTGATAGTAATGGTGACGTTGATTATAATTTGGTGGTGATGCTGGCGTTAAAGGGAGATGGCTCGTTTTTGTAGACCCCCTTGTCCCTCATGTTTAGCCACATTAGTTTTCAGATTATAAGTCATTTGCTCCATTAGTTTATCGATTGTAAGGCCTTTCGCCCCGTTTCTTAGTCAATATTAAGACCTTTTGTGCTATTTAGGTGTCAAATTTGTCTTCCTAGCGAATGATAATTAACCTTAAAAATTGGAAGAACCGGTCTTCTGCCGGGAGATTTTTCTACCCGAAAAATATACAAATTAATCTACGAGGGGGATCTAATGGATGTTTTTTTAAAGTTTGATTGAGGTCTAGGGCGGAAACTAAAAACAATACTATATATATATATATATATATATACTGTATATATATGAAATAATCAACTTAAATAAACCCTTGCCCTCATAACTATAGTGATGGTAGTGATGGTGTTGGTAATGTTATGGTGGTGATTGTTGGTTATGGTGGTGTTGATTTAGTTATCGTGGTGGTGATTGTATTCTGTTGGTGATTGTGTTGTGGTGACAATGATAGTGGTGTTGTGATGGTGTTGGTAATGATACGGTGGTGATTGTTGGTTATGGTGGTGTTGATTTAGTTATCGTGGTGGTGATTGTATTCTGTTGGTGATTGTGTTGTGGTGACAATGATAGTGGTGTTGTGATGGTGTTGGTAATGATACGGTGGTGATTGTTGGTTATGGTGGTGTTGATTTAGTTATCGTGGTGGTGATTGTATTGTGTTGGTGATTGTGTTGTGGTGACAATGATAGTGGTGTTGTGATGGTGTTGGTAATGTTATGGTGGTGATTGTTGGTTATGGTGGTGTTGATTTAGTTATCGTGGTGGTGATTGTATTCTGTTGGTGATTGTGTTGTGGTGACAATGATAGTGGTGTTGTGATGGGATGGTAAAGTTGTTTGAGGTAATGATAGTGATAGTAATCATTATATCACGGTGATGAGGGTTGGTTAAACTCTATTGCTTTTAAAGTTTTAAGATATTCGCCCCGTTACGTTGGCGACTTTTTAGAACTTTCGCCCCATTGTTGTACATTGTAAGACCTTTCGTGCAATTTGGGAGTCGATATTTTCCTGGCGAACAATAGCGAGCCTGTCATTTGAGAGGAACCCGCCTTCGGCTAGAACATTTTCCTACCGACAAATTTACAAATGTATCTTGAATGGGGCTCAAGGGGATGACATTTTAGGCTTGATGGAGGGCTAGGGAGGAAACTAAAACCCTTCCCTTAATATTGGAGGTGATTGTGCTGTGATACTGAATGACGGTGGACAATAGTGCTGGTTACAGTGGTGGTGGTTGTGCTGATGGGTTGGTGGTGATGGTGGTGTTGTAGGGAGAACGGCATAACAAGAAATCAGCTTACGAAGGACGTATGCCAATTATATGGCTACAGACATTCTCCATTAATCCTTTCAAACACCCTATATCTTCCCTAAACTTTATAAAATCGTCTAAATGCAGCTAAGCAAAATATTTAGACGTCACCGGTACTGTAAGGGTTAAAGGGAGAATGTCATAACCACAATAAAGGAGAATAACGTATAAAAATTGTCAGAAAAGTAAATGAAACTTGAAGAGGGATTACATAAATGTACCTTAGTTGAGACTCTGCATTGCTCTGGGAAACTGGAGGTTCGAGGATCTCGCAACATAAATAACCGGCTCTAAAAATCCGAACGTCTGATCTATGAAAAAAAATCCTACCACGCGTATTTACATTTTCGAAGTTTATGCTAATTCCATACCCCCGCCTTTGTATTTGATGAACACTGTGTGGCCATTGTATAGCCATTTTAGATATATTAATGCATTGTTATTATTATGAAACCTGGAGACAGGTTTTTGTGAACACGAATTGGTATTATACAAAACTATGTTGCTATTAGGTTGCCGGTATATGAGTATGAATTAAATATGTTAGGATTACATTTATGGCTGGAATAGTTATAACATTGACAAAAAACAGATATTTATTATATTTTTTTATAAACTAAATGTGAACGATAAGTAAATTATATAATATTAAAATCACATCAAATTCACCTGTGCATTCACTCCTTCACTCATCTTTATCTCATTCTCCCATCTATCACGCTATCAAGAACACGAATAGTGTAAATATTAAAGCACAAGCATTCTATTCGCGTGCAGATCTTTCCAAATGCAGTGACAGGTTGGGTGTGGCTCCCGTAGTAATAAGGGATGTTGTATTTCCGTAATGGGTGTTGTATTTTCGTGTAGAGTTACTTTGTCCGTATCCAGAGTTGATTCGTCCACATTTATGAAGACCTAACCTAATCTAATCTTACAATTTGCCTAAGATAAGATTAGCTAACTTAATCTGATTCAAGTATGAAAATAATATACCAGATCGAAACCTGACTTCTTGAACATAATAATACCTTGCCGTAAGCCTAACTAAAGTAATCATAAACCTAACATAAACTAAGCTGAAACAATCAAGATTTGCCTAAACAATCCTTTCGCCTAACTTAAGATAAAGTGTGGTAAGTTGTTTACTTCAGAGCATGGCCATAACCACATTAATGGGAGCGAAAAGACTTGCGAAATAACTCGATTGCGAAAATAAGGTCGACCAATGAAATACATCGTAAGTTGACACACACGCTTGCTGCGCCCCGATCATATTAATATGGTTGTTATTGAATATTGGCTCTGTTATTGTGGTGTATTGGTGTTGGTGCCTTGAATATTGGGGGTATTATTGTTGGTCTGGGTGTTTTATATTGGTGGTGTTATGGTGATGTATATTAGTATTATTGTGTTGTATTGGTGTTTAGTGGTGCTATAGGGATGTATTATTATGTTGTGTTGTTGTTGGTGTTACATTGGTATTACTGTATTGAATTTAAAGTTATTTGTATCTTAGTTTTGTTGTTGATGATCTATTTTATATTTTCTTTGGTATTACATTGTAGTTTGTTATATTACCATTGGTAGACAAATGGTGTTGAAGACCGGTGAAATAGTTGTATTGTATTGGATGTTGCATAGAATATTGGAATTCATGTATTGAACATGGGTTTTGTTAATTTTGCATTGGTGTTGGTAAATTGAATAATGATAGTGGAGTGATTTTAGATATTGAAATTATACTGAATGATAGTTTATTTGTGTTTCTTACAGGTTGTGCAATCGTGATTCATTGTTGTTGGTGTTGGTATTTTTAATAATGTTGATATTATTTATTTATATAATACAAAAACAGTGCCCTAGATGACTTAACGATTTCGGTCCAGGTCCGACTACACGTCTGGTAATTGGACCATTCTCATTACTAGACAATTAACGAGACACAGTGATGGTTGTGGAGGGGAGAGTACAGTAGGACAAAGGGAGTCATACATGAGAGAGAGAGAGAGAGAGAGAGAGAGAGAGAGAGAGAGAGAGAGAGAGAGAGAGAGAGAGAGAGAGAGAGAGAGAAAACTGGAAAACAATATATATAAGAGCATGTGAAAGAAAAGTGGAGAAGAAGATTAATATTGAGAGAAAAATCAACTATTACCATATGTAAAACTAAGACTACACCAAACCCCGTGCTGTGGTGCTGGTGGTGGCATCTTCATTACAACTTTCACAGGTAATGGCAAGGGGAAATTAACAAAGTAAATAACCTCATGGTGATAATAATCTATATGACCACCTGCCGAACTCACTTAATTGCTTCATTTGCTGCCAGAATGTTATAAACGTATATTGGATCATTAGGCCTAGGTTAGCTCTGCTACCTTATATTGTTGATATCCAATTTCCTTTGACATATATGTATATACTATGTTGTGCATGTTTAAATTAATAAGCCAGCGCACATATACCCAATGACAGAATATAGCATTAACCCGTGGAGCCCCGGCTAGTTTTGTAATGTTTGCGCACCAGAACCCGGCCGGTTTTCAAAAAATGGTTTTATTCCAGAAACAATAGCGAATGGGTTAGGAATGAAGGAAAAACCACAAAAAACCACTCAAAAAGCTTAAAAAATGGTCCAGAGCCCCGAAAATGGATTTTACAAGAGTAAAAAATTGAAGGCAATTATCCCAAAAAACCAGGTTATTGCGCGCTCGCGCGCACGCACGTGGACTTTGAGAGTTTTCAACCATCGGCACGGTTGCGTGGGATACGTACACAGTTCCCATACAAATCTGAGCCCTCTTGAGTGGCTACTGAGTCACGGTCGGCGCAATTAGGGTGACGCGCCAGGCGCGTCTCTGGGGCTGTGCGTTACATACATCGCCGACGCGTCAGGCGCGTCGCTGGGGCTGTACGGGTTAAGAGGAGATTTCCAATTGACGATTTTGTTCTGGACCCTTTTCTCTGTTTTGCCCCCTTGCTTTTGATATTATTATGTTCCTTCCAACAACCAACCATACTCCTAAAATCGATTAATGAAATTTACAAACACATGTGGCAGTCCGTGGATTCGAACCCAGGATGCTCACACCGAAAATCAACACCTTATACAATACATCGCACCACGAAGACAGTTAAAGCTTGGTGGACACTGCCTACGATTTATTATATGCAACTTCGAATCCTGCATATCAATCTAAGCATGTACACACATCCCAACATCTTAAGACGTTCGCCCCATTAGTTTGGTGATTTTAGGAACTTTTTCCCAATTTCTGTTAATTTAAGACCTTTCGTGTCATTTAGTGTCATTTTTAGTGTATTTTCGTGTCAATGATATCCTGGCGAACAATAGCGAGCCTGTAATTTAAGAGGACGTAGTCATCAGCCCGGACATTTTCTACAGAAAAATGTACACATTTATCTTATAAGGGGGGTCTAGGGAGTGTAATTTTAATCTTGTTGTAGGTCTAGGGAATAATCTAAAATACCTCCCCTTAACTTTGTCAGGGGACATTATATGTATATTCTATACCAGAGACAATAATATTCACCTTAAGACAGACCTCTAAGATTATTACGATTAAAAATTATGAGGTTATTGAGTAATACAATTCTTAATATCATCAACACACACATACAGTTACACATATACTCAGACTCTCTCACTCTCTCTCTCTCTCTCTCTATTCTTTCAGTACAAGCCCCGCACACCACGTGAATCCCCAATAGTTTTCTGTGAGTCTCTTACTGAATTAACTAAAGTCAATATATCCACAACTTGGGGGCTTTATATGCTATCGAATGAAACTTTCGCATTAGTAAGTATTGATTACTAATGATATGACTTGCGAGAATCATACAATATTACAATAAATACAACTATATTGGATATTTCGAATGTCTATTTTTTCTGAAGATGGAGAAGTGTCGATTCGTGTTTTGTACGCGATCTCTCTAGTTTCCGATACCTACTTTTGATATCATCAATATATAATATTAAATGAGCAAATATAATTAATTCCTTCAATCAGACGCCGATTTATATCCTTTAAAATGTTGTTGTCAACCTAAAATAAAAATGTTAAAGATTATCTTGATTAATCCGCTGCCTCTAAAAAGTGCATCAGAAGTTGAATAAAACCATCTTAAGATAGCAACAGTGAAGCAAAAACAGTGATTTGAAAAAACAAAAACAAAATATATATTAAACCATGATGCAGTTCAATGTATTGTTATATTCGCAGAACACATCACTGTTTCTTTAAACTCTTGCATCCTCTTCTTCCATCCAGGAATTGAGGTCACAGAACAGTTCTTCACTCTCTTTCACCCGCCGGCTTTCATTCACCCGCCGGCTTTAGCATCGCCAACAGCTCCGCATCGCCACTGAGAAAACTCGATCCTAATTTGAGTATTTCATATCCCAATTCCCTTTATTCATTGCATGAACAGTAGTTAAGTGCTTGTTTAACCTCCACAGAGTTCTGTAGTTGCCGTGCATATTATTTTATTGCTTTTCTGACTGATAAACATTGTTGTTTACATTTGTTATCCTAGCTTGTAGCAGACGACGCACACGCACCTCTAATCGACCTAGCTTTGTATTTTCTTATTAACTCTAGTAGTTATCGTATTCAGTATCCTACTGTATCTATATATATATCTGTAATTTTAGTTGTTGCTTGCATGATCTTGTAGTAACCTTTGACTGATAACTTTGTTTATCTAAATATAATCCTGCTTGACTAGCCTACAGTGACACCAGTGCCATCTGTTGATACAGTATATTAACCCCTTGTGTGCAGTTACACTTTATTTTTATATAATCTCTATTTGGTGAATTGTATATTTAGTTACATATTCTATTATATATATATATATATATTTGTTTAGCTTTTTTAGGTAGGTTATCACCCCTGGTAGCCTACTTCTGCATATTTCATACTTTTTTGTTTTTGGTTATTTTTGTTTTCGGTTAGTCTAGGCTATCATCCCTGGTGGCCTATTTCTGCGTACTTCAATTTTTAAATTTTCAGTTAGGCTATCACCGCTGGTGGCCTATTTCTGCGTACCGGTATTTCATAATTTTTGTTTTCGGTTAGGATAGGCTATAACCCCTGGTGGCCTATTTCTGTTTAAATAAACATAAAATTGTTTTCGGTTCGGCTATCACTGCGTATTCAAATTTATTTTATTTTTTTTTTAATTTTCGGTTAGGCTATCACCGCTGATAACCTATTTGTGTGTATTTCAAATTTTGTGTTTTCGGTTAGGCCTATTTAAGTAAGTGAAGTGTTTTTAAAGTGAGTTTAGTGTTTTTAAAGTGAGTTAAGTGTTTTTAAAGTGAGTTTAGTGTTTTTAAAGTGAGTTTAGTGTTTTTAAAGTGAGTTAAGTGTTTTTAAGTGAGTGAAGTGATCTGAAGAAAGTGATCGTCACCATGCCTCGTGCCTGTACGAACTGCGCCGGTAGGTTTGGTGCTTCCATGTTTGCTCCTGCCGATCCACAAGTCTGCCGACTCTGCCAGCAACGAGAGGATTTGACAGCAAAATTGGATGAAACCCACAACAAGATCAACGCCCTCACCAGGAAGCTGGAATCACTCCAAGAGTTTGTAACACTCAACGTTGGAGTATCACTAACTCCAATTGTTTCAACTCCAGCATCCACCACCGCCCCAACGTCATCTGCCAACAATCCAACACCTGCAGTAGACACTGCAGCAGATGCTTCTGACGAACCTGAGCCGACATCAAACCAGGACAGCCGCCCTGTTCACCTTAGTCTCTCCCCCACTCCTCGTGCAAGAAGCCTGCTAGCACGAACAGTACCAACCCCTCGCCCCCGTTCTAACCACTCCTCTCCCCGACCTGTACGTAGAGTCCCGCCACCACAGGTTTCCGGATTTACACCAGTGAGGAACGGTGCACGGCCAACGCAGAAAAGGTCTCATCTACCAGTCACAATGTCAAACAGATTTGAGATATTGGTAGAGATGGAAGACGAACCAGAAGAGACCAGGCTCGTTGGGGATTCCATCCTACGAGGACAGGTCGAAGAGTTCTGCGACAGAGTCCCAAATCAACGAAAAAGATTTTGCATCCCAGGAGCTGGACTGGACGACATTGTGGAAGCCTTCGAAGATACCACAAAGGATGCAAATGAAAATACCCTTTTTGTCATCCATGCTGGTTCAAATGACGTCATGCGCACCAGATCCGAAGAGTTGATGGAGAAATATCGCAAGATGATCCAGCACTACAAAAACAAGTCAAGGCATTCTCCCCAAGATCGACGCACCTGATAAATTCTACGACAAGGCCTTCAGCACAAATAGCCGACTAAAATATTTGTGTCTGAGGGAAGAAGTTGAATTCATCAACCTCTGGGACAACTTCTACAACCAGCCTACTCTGTTCCGCAAGGATGGCACTCATCTAAACCCTGTGGGTTCAGCACGCATGGGTCGTCTCCTACACGAAGCAGTCCGCAGCCATGGATCAAAAAACGCCATCAGAGAAGAAGCAGCAGTGACATAAATCATCCAACGCCAAGAAAAAAACAGAGGCAACCGAGGACCACCAGCGATAAGGACCGAAGACAGCGAGGACCGAGGACAGCCATGAACATAAATGTAGATCCGACAAGAACCAAAATATTATTAAAGAGCGTTCCGTGAGTTCTAAAATAACAAATTTAAAGGTTTTCTATGCAAACGCTCGTAGCATACGCAATAAATTTTCAGATTTAGAGGAGCTAGTGTTTACAGAAAATTATGATGTGATTGGCATAACAGAATCTGGGCTCA
This sequence comes from Paralithodes platypus, assembly GCA_032716605.1. Taxonomy (NCBI): domain Eukaryota; kingdom Metazoa; phylum Arthropoda; class Malacostraca; order Decapoda; family Lithodidae; genus Paralithodes; species Paralithodes platypus. Next base: position 12,733,601 of record CM064524.1, read on the forward strand.
ATACAGAAGATAGAGACTTTTTAGCAGAGTATTCACTTCCCGGTTATGTAATGTTTGAGAAAAGCCGAATAAATCGAAATGGAGGTGGCGTTTTACTTTATATCAAAGAAAGTCTTAACCCTACCCTCTTGTCAAAACCTCAAATTGTGAACGTCGACGCATCTTTTGTGCTAATAAAGAATAATAAAGGTACACAAATAATACTTGCATTAATATACAGACCTCCAGCTCAATCAGTGCAAACTGACCGAGAAATTTATGAACAAATTGCAGATGTAATTAACTCACAAGATACCGTAATTTTTGGCGACTTTAATTTACCTATGACCAAGTGGGGCGATACTCTTACTTCACACTCCGGACATGACTTGTATACGAACCTGCAAGAGAGTTCGCTTTATCAATTTGTTCGAACGCCGACCCGTGGTAATAACGTTCTTGACATTGTACTTGCAACAAAAGAAGAATTAATAGAGAATTTGAATGTTGGTGATGAATTCAGTAACAGCGACCATCGTACGATAACTTTCACTTTAAAGTTTACTAGTAACGAACCAAATAGTAGCATCGAAAAAGTCCCTAATTTCAAGAAAGCAAACTTCCATAAACTTAGAGCTATGTTTAAAGAAACTGACTGGAGCTTTTTAATTAACAATAATGACATAAATACATCTTGGAAGTTATTCGAAACTACTTACCTAAAAGCAGTGCAAGACTGCATACCCTCGAAAATACGGCGTCCAGGCCATAATAATAAGCCCAAATGGTGGAATAAAGATATTTCAAACTGCCTGCTTGCTAAAAAATTTGCTAATGATAGATTAAAATCCTCACAAAATGACGAAGAACGGGTGAAATTTGTAGAGCTACGACGCAAAGCCAAAAAGTTAATTAAGCAAAGTAAAAAGACCTTAGAGTTACATATTGCGAATCAAAGTAAAACAAACCCGAAAGAATTCTATAGTTATATCAGAAAGAAAAAGGTAGTTACTTCAACTGTTGGACCGTTAGTCGATGAAAATGGAGAATACACCAAAGACGAAGTACAAATGAGTAATGCCCTCAATACCTTCTTTGCATCAGTTTTTACAACAGAAGACCTCAGTGATATCCCTACACCATCGCCGATTCAGATTGATAATTCAGATGTTCTAAGCAATATCACCGTTACAGAGAGAGAAGTATTGAATTGTTTAGATAAACTCAAGGTAAATAAAACGCCTGGATCTGATACAATCTCGC
>CM064524.1:13358713-13464376 GCA_032716605.1 Paralithodes platypus
TCACCGGGAATACAATCGACACCTAAATGGCACGAAAGGTCCCTAATATTGACACAGAAATAGGGTGAAAGGTCTTAAAATCTCTCCAAACCTAATGGAATGAACGTCTTAAAATACATCAAAACAAATGGGGCTAAACATGAGGGAGGCAGGGGGTCCAGCAAAAGCAACTAACCCCCCTTAAAACTGATTTCCCCCGACCACTTTACAGACCAATACCCTCGGACTCAGTATTGGAGTAAAGCATAAGGACACACTGTATATATATTATCAGAATATCCAGGTTCATTAAGGCGCGATTTTTAAATTCTCATTTTCACAATTTCGAATTACTGTAATTAACACACGAATACCTGTAATTAACACACGAATACCTGTAATTAACACACGAATACCTGTAATTAACACATGGCGCAATACCTGTAATTAACACACTAATTGAGAGCATAAATTCATATTTGTTTCACCTACCAACTTTACTTCTAAACTCAATTAATTAACTCAACAAATACATGTGGCACTCCTTGGACCTTCGAACCTAGGATAATACATCAACACTACCGGAAACATCCGCGCATTTATAACAATTACCTCTGTCAAGAGAAAACACATAATTATGAACGCCCCTCAGATCAGTTTGAAAGTCATATGAGGGATATAGCCTTTACAACGGCACCTCGTATCTACATATTCTACTTTTCCTATTTTTCTGAAGTGTAGCCTAGAGAGGGGAGAAGGGGTGTTGGAGAGCAGCGGAAGCTGTTGGAGTGGCTTTGTTATGTGTGTTTAGTCTGTATACGTCGTCAGTATTGTCACCTGACTGGATGCGAGGCATGTGAAACATGCTAGAACGTAACTACCAACACCCACCTAAATGTCCGCCCGTGGCACGGATTCCGATCCCGGTGTCTTGCAGATTCACCACGTGAGATTCACACCACTCGACCACCCCGGCCCTAAAATTGCTGGTGTAACACCGCCTTAACTTTGTTGGTGTGAGATAGCGTTATACTGGCTGGGTGACTTTGGTTTAAAGGGGAGGTTGGTGGTTGTGTGTGTGTGTGGGGGGGGGGGGGGGGGTAATTAAAAGAGGTTCTTCAAAGTTGAATAAAGCCGTTCTGGGGTATATGTTTCACATAATGAATAATACGGTACATTACCCTGGAATCAAAAGGCTGTAACATACATTGGTTAGTGGTGAACATTATCTAAATGGTTGTAGTATTGATATTAGTTTTGTTAATAGCATTGATAGAGATAATGACGATGGTGGTATTGCCAGTATAAGAATGGTATTCTAGCAGGGATTAAAATGTTTGTAAGTGTGTTAATGGGCAGAGTTGTACAGTCGAGATAATCAGTGCCTACATTGTCTAAAACGCTTCTCATCTGTCCAATCGCCCCCACGCCCCCACACGCACACACGTACACACACACATCCAAGCACAATGCCAATCCTATGTTCATTGGTGTGTGGTGAACAGATACACCAGTAAGATATTATTGTTGTAGTTCATTTGTTGATACGTGTGCGATTAGAGTAACTACTCTTTACAAGGTTAACTAGTATTGGTGTTGCCATATGTAAAGCTACGCTATACAGTTACATCCTACCTCCATATAATCAGCTGTGTGCATTTCAAATCTTAAGGTGTATGCAATCCTAAATACAAATCAACAAGCAATTTATATCTAATCCGTTTTCAATTGTTTGGACTATTTTGTTCTTATATTTGTATACTGTATACTCGTTCCCTAATCCAAATCAATAACACCACCAAGAAAAGGTTGATTTGGAAGAAGTAGAAAACAATAATGTAAACAAAAACAAGAACAATAACACGACAAACTATAAGGCGTAGAAACTCAGCAAAGCCCCAAATACATCAACCTGGTAGACCCAGCCTTCAGAGTACCGATCTACCACCCTGGCCAGCTGGTCAATCTCCCACCATCCCGGAGGAGTTACACAAAATTTTCGCCCACACTTATTTCTGGGTCAGAGGTCATGGAGGTGCTTGTGTAAGGAGTTCTGCATGCCGGGAGGTATTTTGAGGAGATAAAAGTATGTGTGGGGGAGGGGGGGGGCAGCTTCGTATAATGTGCAAACAAATATGAAGCCACACTCTCTGTGGATGACTAGGTCTTTAAACTTGTATGTATGTAGATGAGCGTGTGAGTGTGACTAAAGGCCGCGTCATACAGAAGTCGAACCCAGCCGAGCGCGGCCGAATATAATTCAAAGTTCACATTTCAGCCAGTTCTGGTTGATTCTGATTCATTTTTTTCTCTTCTGGTAAGGCTTCGACTGATTCTGGGGACGTTCAGGGGATGTTCTGGGCTGGAGGCGAGTTATCAGGTGAATCTGCCAAAAGTTGGTGCATGCGTTAACCTTTTGAGATGAATTTGGTCATAAAAAACGTTACAGACCTATCGGCTTATGATTGGCTTATATTCGGCTTATATTCGGCTTATATTGTGTTACATTCTGCCTTTTCGTGCCATGTTCGGCTCTAATTTGAATTGATGATGATGCCACTAAGGACCAGAACATGGGTCGAATGTAACATGATGATAGTCGATAATACCACAATGCAAACTCGCTGATAACACGATAATATTACGATGAATCTCTCATAATATCGAATATCGCCAGACAATAAGTCGAATGTAACCCAACCGAGAGACGAATATCACCAGAATAAGACGATAAACACCAGATATTGACATGTATATTCCATATGCCAGAATAGGATGACAAGGATGTCCCTGGTCCTGAACGGGTTAAAAAATTAAAATAAATAATTATAATAATAATAATAATAATAATAATAATAATACTAAAAATAATACTGTAATTATAATAATGATAATAATAATAATAATAATAATAATAATAATAATAATAAATAAATAAACATTGAACATTTGGTAATAATTTAATTTTAGGTGCAATTCAAATATTGACATAATTAATCTTATCAACAGTGTAATTAAAAAATCGTATTAAATATTATTATTGCACAATACTCTACTTTCAGAAACATTTTGCATGATCATGGATACAAATGTCCACGAAAGAATCATAATAGCCATTAATAATAAATTGGGATTCGAGCCAGTGACAATTATAAACCAGTATGTAAATGTCAGTTCCTCAAATGAAAGCTTAAGGGGGAAGGGATTATTTTTTGGTCGATTATTTAATATATTTATTATTTTGTAGCTTCCTCCCTAGACCTCCATCTAACTTGAAAAAACATCCATTAGATCGCCCTTCTAGATTAATTTGTAAATTAGTTAGAAAATTTCCCGGCCAAAGGCCGGTTTCTTCCAAGATTACAGGATCACTAACGTTCGCCAGGAAAACAATTGACAACTAAATAGCACGAAGGTCTTAATATTGACACAGAAATGGGACAAAAGGTCTTTAAAAAAAACGCCAAACTAATGGGGCTGTGACGCTTCTGCATAGTAGCCACGTGCGGGCATGCGCGCGCGTCGGCTGCCCAGCCGTTTAGAAACCGGCTGGCGGCAGCCGGCCAGCGACAACGTAACTAATGTCTGGGATATTCTTATGTTGTTTCACAGCTTGAAGCTGCCCTTATTCTTAACCAACGCATCTTAGTATATTTTATTCTCGATAGTTGATTGTTTCATTATAATATATAAGATGTAAGTCTAGTGAGAGTGGGAGGAGACGAGCGGGAGAGAGAGACCGGCTGGGGGACGTTGCTTCGCGCGGAGAGTCCAGCTTGGGACGAACCTGATGTTGCCACGTGCATTTGATTGCAACGTTAGGCTTAGTTTCGACTCACGCACGGGGTAGAGGATTTTGACCTGCAACTGTGTTGAGTGTTGCCAAGCATGGGATGTATTTTGCATGCCTAGGGTGGGGTCCAGACAGATTCAAGACTCAGAGCTCACCTCACTGTCGTACCCTTCGGACCCCCTTGATATCTATCCCTCTCAACCCCACTTAGAAACTTTCTCTCTTACTTTGTATACCTTCTTTCCACTACTTCACCATCTATTTAATTATCCCATCCCCTTGATAGACCTTATATCTATTATTGTATTAACGACGAGCTCTCAGATAATTAGATAGGATTTGGGCTTTATGCAGAGATTTAATTGTTAATGAGACCTAGGAAGATTTTTTGTTGTCTCATATTTGGTGGTTTCATGCTCGCTAGTGTGTTCTTGTGTCAGGTTAGCAGGGGCTAGACTGGAGGGGAGGCTTTTTGCGATCCTTTAAGTAAAGTCTGCTGGTGCGAGTCCTGTGGACCCGCACGACTTTACTAGGATACCCGTGGGAGTCTGGGGGCATTTTCTTGTCTGTGTCCCTGTGTGTCTAGTGTTGTGTTGTGTGAGGGGCCTTGCCTAGTCCACTCAGCACTACGCTAGCACGTCTTGCTTTTGTTTTAGGGTCGCCAGGAGAGAGTCAGATAATTGCGATCTGAGTCTCTCAAGAGAGCACCCTTTCAAGTAGAGTAATTTGGCGCACAGACTTGGGAACGTCCCTAGGCTAGAGCAGGTGGCTCAGCCCGGGTATCCGAAGCCTATATCCTTCCGGCTAGACCTCTGCCACCTGGCAGATTAACAGCTAGGGGTTTATCATCTATGCCTTGTTATTGTGCCACAGTTTACCGTTTTTTGTGAGCATTGTGAGTCAGGGTGTGGCTTAGAGACTCTGTCCGAGCAGGCTTGCCTGACTAAGAGTGAGAAGCACACCTGTATGTGGTTATGTTGCGAGTTGCTGCCTTTATTTAATTATACCTATGCCATTATACACTGTATGGCCTATCACTAGTATTTATTCCTGCTTATGAGTTAAGAGTTCTCTAAATCCGTAACGTACTTTCTTTGCTAAGCATCAGATCCTACAGTAGCCCGCATGCAGTTTAGAAACCCGCATCTTGTCTACATGTACGATGTTTTGAGGACTGTTTGCTTTTCACCTTCTTTCACGCAGGGGTGATTAGTTGTATTAATTAACGTAACGTTAAATGTACTTTCTTCTAGTTTGTTATTAAATTGTTTCTGCAATTTAATTCCGTTATCTATCTTTTCCTTGAAGCTTTAAGTCATCTTAATTGTGTGATCTTTTATATAGCCTGCTTGACTATCAGCAGTCTATAGTGCGTGCACCCTGTAACCGAGTCATAGGATACCTTGTTGTCCAGGCAGGACTCTTGATGGTTTAGGGTGGTTTGTTGCCTGGGTTTATAGATAAGGGTTGGATCTAGCGTTTTCCGTTGTTGCTTGTTGCCGCATACCTAGTCCAATAGAAAGAGCCCAGTGTTTATATATCCCAGGACGTAACAGGGCAAACAACTAAAAATCTGAAAACTAATGGGGCAAACATGAGGGAGAAAGGGGTCTAGAAAAAACAACCCATCTCCCCCTGAAGGCAGTGTCACACGAGTGCTTTGTCCGGCAATTTTCGATGAACAACTTTTTTTCTCATACTATTTTAGGGCTCTTACACATCGGCATCGGAAACTAGATCGAAGGTAGATCATGTTATATACGGCAGGTACAGGTGGTGTTCCAACAATCCTGATGATCATCTGATGTTCGTCCTATTCGGCTGACGTTCGGCCCAACTTCTTCTATTTCGGTTGTTGATCAGCTGAGCATCGTCACTAATTCTTGTTATTTCGCCGTATTTGGGGCATATACGTGTTATATCGGCGCATGATCGGGGCATCTTCGTCCCTCATCGGGTTACTTTCGAGTTACGTCCGGGGCTTCTTCGTCTCTTTATCGTCTTTCTTTCATGTCCATCGGGTGATATTCGTAACTCGTTCTGGTAAGTGTCGGGGGATATTCGTCTCCGGGGTACTTTCAGGTTATTCGTCTCAATTCGGGAAAAAATATGCAAGTCATCGTGTTCAGGCGACTTCTGTATGACGAGGCCTTTAGTGAGGGAGTACTGATGTATGGTTGTGTTGTGTGAAGTTTGGTAGAAGTGTAAAAAATACCTAGGAATATATTTGAATACTTTATGTGTGTATTTGTTTGTGTGTGTATGTGGAAGAAAGAATGTGAGTAAGAATGATGAGAGGCAGTATATGTGAATATAAGTGTGTGTGTATGTGAGTGTGTGTGTGTGAGTAAAAGGTGTGAATGAGATAAGGTTTATTATAGTGACTCCCTCACCTTCACCAACATGCTATATCTCGAAGTATCCCAGAGGAGTTGTCACAGATCCACCTCGCCCACACTGCTCTAGATATTTGGACATAGGTAAGGAGAACTGTGTAGGAAATTGTGGGGTAACTGGCTGTGTGTGTGTGTGGGGGGGGGGGGGGGGGGGTGAGGAAGGATTTTGGGTGTGAGTGAATGTGTGGGATGGTGCATAAACAGAGAGTGGGTGTACGTGTGTGTAACATAGAGTGAGAGGTATGAAGTTACTGTGAGTGTATATATGATTCATTCAAACCTGTTAAGAATTGTAAATGACACAAATTGAGGTATACTTGTATAGTCTTCCTTTGGTTTTAGCAACTTTTCCAACCCTTCCAACATTTTCTTCTCCAGTATCTCTTCTCTCTGCCTCAACCAACTCAATGACCCAAACTGCTGAATGATGTTTAACTCGCCTTATAAATGCCTACATTTCTTTATCATGTGTTTGTTTTATGTTATGTAGATGAGGGAGACAAAAGGCAAAACCTCCTGTGACGAGTGCTTACCCCAGAGTTGAAAGAGTGACAGGGCCAAAGTCAAGGAACGTCCGAGCCAGGGAGATTGAAGCAACATAAGTCATATGATGACTGAATTGCACAGAGTAGTGGTTTGATTGTGTTGCAAGCCGGGTACTACATACCCTACGTAGAGGAAGTGGTGTACACTGGGAGAGCTCTGAGGAACACTGATTATTGTAGTAGTGATAGAATAGTGAGAGAGATGCAACATTGCGGTGAAGAGAGAAATATTGCAGTGAGTCTGTGAGTGGACGGGAGTTAATGATACGAAAGGCTTTTGTTTTTACTTTGTCTAGAAATATTATGTGGGAGGATCCTAACAACACATGTGAACAATGCTCAATTCAAGGATGCACTGTGCCCCTGTACAGAGCAAGAAACTGTGCAGGGGTAAAAACAAACTTGAGGCGGTTGAGAACACCCAACTTCTGGGAGGCCACCTTAGCAAGACTAGTAATATGGTCCTTCCAAGAGAGAGCAGAAGAGAATGAGACACCAAGAATACTGAGAGAAGATGTAGGGTTGATTTTTGTATTGTTGAAATACAAGGGATAGTCCTCTGGGAGCTCACAACGGGTTGATAGATTGATAGATATGGAAGCATTAAAGGCAACAATGTTTTCTCTGCCTCAAATTGGAAATAGTAGCTAGGTCAGAAGATAAGTGTTAGTTTTCGAGGGATTGTTTGCTGGGGTGTTCTGGAAAACTTATTGAATAGTGTAAGATGGAGTTGTCTGCATATGAATGGATTGGGCTGTAGGTACAGTTGAGAAAATCATTATGAAAATTAGAAAGAGAATGGGAGATAGGACAGAACCCTGAGGATCACCGGAGTTGATAGGATGAGGAATTGAACGATGGCCTTCCACAACCGCAGCTATGGAACGGCCGGAAAGGAAATTATAGACAAAGGCACAGATGGATGGATAGAAACCGAAGGAGGGTAGTTTAGAAATTAGATATTTGTACCAGACTTTACTAAAGGCCTATGATATGTTTAGTGCAATAGAAAAGGTCTCACCGAAGTCCCGAACGGAGGACGACCAAGAGTTAATAAGACATGAAAGAAGATCACCAGTAGAGCGACCCTTAACCCATTTACTGCGGAGACGTCATAGCTTATCGTGTAGGCCCAGGCAGTCATGTTACGCTAAGTTGCGCTTTATATAACTCGCTCTACAAGACGAAATATCAATCAGATAGATGCGAAATGGTGTTCAATGTGTTGAGCTGGTCGAAGGCTCCCCATAGAAGTCAACCTGAGTGTCGTGAGACCGAGCGAGGCTTCACAGGGAGGGAGAAAAGTGGGGGGGTTTCCGCGGGAGAATGTTCCCTCCATAGCCCAACTGGGCGGGTGCATTTGGACTCATTTGGTCGGCCATGACTTCGCTCTCATCCATAATTTCTTTCGCTTTGCCTATCGCATTATTTCCTCACTTATTATCTACCACACGTATATATTTATATATATACTTATGTTTTACATATAATATCATGTATTTCCTCGCATATATCTGCTATATAATATTTCTTCTCTCTCTCTCTTTCTTGCTCTCCCTCCTCCAGGGTTAGAGGGAGTCTAGTAGTAGAAGTAAGCGATAGTGGGAGGTCATTTATGTATGAAATGAAAAGTAGGGGACCCAGGACAGTGTCTTGTGGGACCCCAGAAGTTACAGACACAGTGGAAGAATGAGAACCCTCGAGAACAGAGAACAACGTGTTGATCCCGATTGGTCAAGAAAGTCTTAATCCAGTGAAGAAGTGGTCCTCGGATGCCATAATCCTCTCTCTCTCTCTCTCTCTCATTTATCACTCTTACTGATATACTCTCTCTCATTTATCGCTCTTACTCACATAAATGTTTACGACTTGTACTATATTTCCGTAGATTGCGAAATGTACTCTCTGTACAGGGTGGGAGTGTTGCCATAAGTGTGTCACTAAATTTGCCTTCCTTCATTTCTACCCCTTCTCTCTCTCTCTCTCTCTCTCTCTCTCTCTCTCTCTCTCTGTCTCTCTCTCTCTCGTCCATATGCCTATCCTAATTTTATCTTGAAGCTCTATTAGTTGTTATCCCAATATATCACTCTGTAGCCTATTCCACATAATATCTACAACGGTTACAAAACAGAGGCAGATCCCTTACATAGCCAATCTCTCCCTCTCTCTCTCGCTCTTGTTTGCACACCGGTAATAATGAGGCAGATCACTTACAACACATGTAACCAAGGTGAAAGTTGGAATCTGGAGAGAGCCAAGTGGCCAACACAAAGCAGATCCCTTTCACATCCAACCCATCTAACAAACGGTATGTTACTTACACTACACGTGCACCCAAGATACAATTGTAGGAACTATGAACATAAGAAAAAGATAGCCAAGTGGCCCACACAAGGCAGATCCCTTTCACATCCAACCCATCTAATAAACGGTATGTTACTTACACTACACGTGCACCCAAGATACAATTGTAAGACAATTGTAAGAACTATGAAGGAAGTAGGTTTTTAGCTGTAGCAATGGGGAACCCAAGTTTTGAACAAAATATATAAAATAACATGTTCATGGTTATAAATTTTGAAGTTTTGAATAAGAAAATAAAATAAAATTATCACAAAAATATCGAAATAAAATGGCGGCACAAGAAACGAACGATATGCTAATTTCTACGGGCGACCTCTCACCTAGGAATGTGCCTAGCCTACACATGTTCGCTCTAACAAAGGGAATGGAATCCATATATAACAATAAGGTTAAAAATAGTATATATATATATAACATTGGAAAGCGATGAAATACGTCGTTCAAAAGCACAGGGAGTAGGTTTTATAGGTGTAGCAATGGGGAGCTCGAAGTCAACACTCGGGAAAATATTACAATATACAGCAATACCAAATAAATATGGACAATCATAGAATAAATAATACAAAATAAATGTGGGTAATTACTCGCCAGTGGTACAGCAGAAGCTTCCTGTGGGGCAGCCGATGTGAAGGGATGCGAGGTGGTAGCTTCAAAGGCGGCATCTTCTCCAGGGTTAGTGGGAGACATGCCAGCCTCATCTTCCGCTATGTCGCTCCTAGCTCCTAGCTCTTCAAACTCATCGTCACTCCCACTCACATCTTCCACTTCTATAAAAACTTCCTTCAAAGGAGCTGTTAGAGCATGAGTCCCCACTCTCATTCTCTGATAAAGATATATCGTCTAGGAGAGCGCAACCAATGGCGGAATCCCTAAGGCCTTGTTCTACCCACGGCCCGCGAGAAGGGAGGGGAGCGCGTGGTGGCATGGAGGAACTCTGACCTGCGCGATCGGACGAGTTATTTTCTGATGCATCCATCACCTCCGCTTGCTAGACACTGACTGACCTTCCCACGCTCACAGGATCTCGGGATGGATGAGTAGTTCAAGTATTGACCACTAGATGCCTCCCCGGAGCAAATTTTCTGGCAGGAAGTACTGATGCGTTCCGGAATGTCTCCCGCAGCGTGTTGTATTGTTTTGTATAGCGTTCCGGAACGTCTCACGCAGCCAAATTGTTAAGGATGCCATACTGGAGATCTGAGAGTAGATTATGAGAAGATAAATGCTTAAGGAATTTGGAAGTAAGAATAGTTTCAAAAACTTTATAGATACAAGATATTAGAGCAATTGGATGATAGTTGGAGAGTTGAGAGTGGTCACCCTTCTTTGGGACAGGTTGAATGCGAGCAAACTTTCAGCAATATGGGAAGATGTTTGAGGAGAGACAGAGACAAAAAAGTTTGCCTAGGCAGGGAGTCAGCATGGGAACACAGTTTTTAAGTACAACGGGAGGAACACCATCCGAACTGTACGCCTTCTTAGTATTAAGCCCAGAGAGGGTAGAAAGTACATCTTTGTAAGAAATTAGGACATTAGGCATAAGTAGGAGAGAGGGGGGTGGAGAGGAAGGAATAGCACCGAAATCTTCCAAGGTGGAGTTTTTAGCAAAAGTTTGAGTGAAGAGTTCAGCTTTGTCAGAGGAAGAAGTGATGGGTGTGCCATCAGAGTGGAAAAGGGGAGGGAAAGACAAGGAAAACAAATTGTTGGAGAGGTTTTTGTCTAGATGCCAAAATAGCTTGGGAAGAGCTTGAGTTGGATAGTTTAGTGCATTTAAAAAATTGATGAAAGCGTGTTTGGCAAGAACAGATTTGGCTTGATTCAGGGCAGACACATAGGAAGAATGAGATTCATTAGTTTTAAGGCGTCGGTACCGTTTGAATGCTTCCTCCTGATTGCGGACAGCAATAGAACAAGCGTGAGTAAACCAAGATTTGTTTGCATTAGTCTGAGAGAAAGAAAATGTTATGTATGCCTCCATGCCCAGTAGGATTACCTCCATAATGCATTCCGCATTCTCTGAGGGTCCCCAGCCACGGAAGCAGAAATCATTCCATCGGAAATCAAAGAAGTACTGCCGAAGAGCCTCCCAGTCGGCAGCGCCAAAGTGCCACAAGCGCCGCTGGCTGGGATGATCTGGTGGCTGTACTGGAGAGATAGGACAGGCATCAGAGAAAAGTTTAAGGTCAGAGGAGCCCAAAGGAGAGAAGAGATTGACAGTATAAGAAGAAGGGTTAGGATTTAGAATTAAGTCAAGAATGTTGGGCCGATCTCCGAAGCGATCCGGGATACGGGTGGGTTGCTGAACCAACTGCTCTAGGACATTTCGGATAGAAAAGATGTAGGCTTGTTCACCAGGTTGGTAAGTAGTTTGAGAGGAGAGCCATTGGCGGTGGTGAACGTTGAAAGATAGACAGCACATATATATTTAGTATGAAAATGAGAGGACAGTTTGAGCCATAAAGTTGAGAAGTCGAAATCGGGAACACGAGAGCAAGTAAGTTTGTTGTGCACATATGCAGAACATCCGCCTTCGGTTTTGAAACAAGGATAGAGGAAATAGGAGGATACTGAGAAGGGGCTGCTGGAGGCTGCCTCAGACACCTGATTTTCAGTAAGGAAGAGAAGATCAGGTTTGTAGGAGGAGATTTTTTAATTTTATATTTTTTTTCTATGTGAATGAGGGAGACAAAAGGCATAACTGCCTGCAACAAGTGCCTCCCCCAGATTTCAAAAAGTGACAGGGCCGAAATCAAGGGACGTTCGAGCTAAAATGCCTGGACACATGAAGTTTGAAGCAATTTAAGTCATAGGAAGAGGGAAAGACTGATTCTGGGAGAGTTCCAGAACTAAGCAGTTGAATAGAAGAAAGTCTGAGAATAGCTTCTCACTCTTGGGTTGGAGAGTTGCACAGAGTAGGGGTGGGATTGTGTTGCAAGGCGGGTACTACGTATCCTACGTAGAGGAGGTGGTATACACTGGGAAAGCTCCGAGGAACACTGATTATTGTAGTAGCGATAGAATAGTGAGAGAGATGCAACATTGCGGCGAAGAGAGAGAGATTGCAGAGAGTTGGTGAGTGGACGGGAGTTAATGGTACGAAAGGCTTTCCTTTCTACTTTATCTAGGAGTGTGGTGTGAGAGGATCCTCCTCACACATGTGAATAATACTCAATACAAGCCGAATTGCAACACAATCTGCCCCTGTACAGAGCAAGAAGCTTCGCAGGGGTAAAGAACCCCTTGAGGCGGTTGAGCACACCCAGCTTCTGGGAGGCTGCCTTAGCGAGACTGGTTATATTGTCTTTCCAAGTGAGAGCAGAAGAAAAAGAGACACCGAGAATGTTGAGGGAAGATGAAGGGTTGATTTTTTTATTGTTGAAGAATAAGGGATAGTCCTCTGGAGGTTCCTGATGGGTAGTAAGGTGGATAAATCGAGGTTTGGAAGCATTAAATGCAACAAGAGTTTCTCTACCCCAATTGGAAATAGTAGCTAGATCAGAAGATAAGCATTTTATGGCTTCATTACGTTTACTTTAGAGGGACTGCTGGCTGGGGCGTTCTGGAAAACTAATTGAATGGTGCAAAGTAGAGTCGTCTGCATATGAATGGATGGGACTGGATGTAGAGTTGAGAAGATCATTTATGAAAATTAGAAGGAGAATAGGAGATAGGACAGAACCCTGAGGAACACCAGAGTTGATAGGATGAGGAAATAAGCAATGGCCGTCCACAACCACAGCTATGGAACGGCCGGAAAGAAAATTAGAGACAAAGGCACAGATGGAGGGACAGAAACCGAAGGAAGGCAGTTGGGAAATTAAAGATTTGTGCCAGACTCTATCAAAGGCCTTCGATATGTCTAGTGCAACAGAAAAAGTCTCATCGAAGTCCCGAAAGTTGGATGACCAAGAGTTAGTAAGATTTGAAAGAAGATTACCAGTAGAGCGACTCTTAACCCGCTGAGTACAAGCTAAATATTAATAAATGTACCACCCAGGACCGGCTGATTCTGAATTGTTTTTTTATTCCAGAAACAATAGCGAAGGGGTTAGGAATGAAGGAAAAAAAATGATCAAAAAGTGCAAAAAATGGTCCTACAGAGCCCCCGAAAACGGCTTTTACAAGAGTACAAAATTGAAGGCAATTTCCCCAAAAAAACATGTTTTTGCGCGCTCACGCACCTGCGGTTGGACTTTGAGAGTTTTCAACCATCGGCAAGGGTGCGTGGGATACTTTTTTTTTTTTTTTTTTATGTGAAAAGGCAGAACTGCCTATAGCGAGTGCCTCCCCCATAGTTGAAAGAGTGACAGGGCCAAAATCAAGGGAAGTTTGAGCCAAAATGCCTGGACACACTGAGTTTGAAGCAATTTAAGTCATAGGATGAGGGAAAGACTGATTCTGGGAGAGTTCAGCTGTTGAGTAGAAGAAAGTTTGAGAGTAATGTTTCACTCTTGGGTTGGAGACTTGCACAGAATATGGGTGGGATTGAGTTGCAAGACGGATACCACGTGCCCTACGTAAAGGAGGTGGTATACACTGGGAAAGCGCTGAGGAACACTGATTATTATAGTAGCGATAGAATAGCGAGAGAGATGCAACATTGCGGCGGAGAGAGAGAGAGATTGCAGAGAGTTGGTGAGTGGACGGGAGTTAATGATACGAAAGGCCTTCCTTTCAACTTTGTCTAGGAGAGCGGTGTGAGAGGAACCGCCCCACACATGTGAACAATACTCAATACAAGGACGCACTATGCCCCTGTACAGAGCAAGAAGCTGTGCAGGGGAAAAGAACCCCCTAAGGCGGTTGAGCACACCCAGCTTCTGGGAGGCTGCCTTAGCAAGACTGGTAATATGGTCCTTCCAACTGAGAGCAGAAGAAAAGGAGACACCAAGAATATTGAGAGAAGATGAAGGATTGATTTTTGTATTGTTGAAGAATAAGGGATAGTCTGCTGGGAGTTCCTTACGGGTAGATAGATGGAGAAATTGGGTTTTGGAAGCATTAAAGGTAACAAGGTTTTCTCTGCCCCAATTGGAGGTAGTATTTACTATTTAGATCATAATTTAAGAGTCCTATGGCTTCATTACGTTTGTCGTTGAGGGATTGCTGGCTGGGGCATTCTGAAAAACTAATGGAGTAGTGTAAGGTTGAGTCGTCTGCGTATAAATGGATGGGAATTGAGGTACAGTTGAGGAAATCATTTATAAAAATTAGAAAAAGAATAGGAGATAGGACAGAGCCCTCAGGAACACCGGAGTTTATAGGGTAAGGAAGTGAACAATGGCCGTCCACAACCGCGGCTATGGAACGGCCGGAAAGGAAATTAGAGACAAAGGCACAGATGGAGGGATAGAAACCGAAGGAGGGTAATTTAGAAATTAAAGATTTGTGCCAGACTCTATCGAAGGATTTTGATATGTCTAGTGCAATAGAAAAAGTCTCACCGAAGTCCCGAAAGGAGGATGACCAAGAGTTAGTAAGATATGAAAGAAGATCACCAGTAGAGCGACCCTTAAGGAAGCCATACTGGCGATCTGAGAGCAGATTATGAGAAGAGAAATGCTTAAGAAATTTGGAAGCAAGAATAGTTTCAAAAACTTTAGAAAGACAAGAGATGAGAGCAATTGGACGATAGTTGGAGGGTTGAGAGCGGTCACCCTTCTTTGGGACAGGTTGAATGTGAGCAAATTCCAGCATGAAGGGAAGACGTTAGAGGATAGACAGAGACGAAAGAGTTTGCCTAGGCAGGGAGTCAGCACGGAAGCACAGTTTTTGAGAACAACAGGAGGAACACCGTCCGGACCGTACGCCTTATTAGTATTAAGCCCAGAGAGGGTAGAAAATACATCTTTAGAAGAGATAAGGATATTAGGCATAAGTAAGAGAGAGGAGGGTGGAGAGGGAGGAATAGCACCGGAATCATCCAAGGTGGAGTTTCTAGCAAAAGTTTGAGCGAAGAGTTTAGCTTTGTCAGAGGAAGAAGAGATGGTTGTGCGATCAGAATGGGAAAGGGGAGGGAAAGATGAGGAAGAGAAATTGTTGGAGAGGTTTTTGGCTAGATGCCAGAAAGCTTGGGAAGAGCTAGAGTTGGATAGTTCAGTGCATTTATTATTGATGAAAGAATGTTTGGCAAGTCGAAGAACAGATTTGCCTTGATTCCGGGCAGAAACATAGGAAGAATGAGAGTCCTGAGTTTTAAGGCGTCGGTACCGTTTGAATGCTTCCTCCTTATTGCGGACAGCAGTAGAACAGGCGTGAGTAAACCAAGATTTTTTAGCATTAGTCTGAGAGAAAGAGAATGGGATGTATGCTTCCATGCCCGGTAGGATTACCTCGGTAATGCGTTCAGCACTCTCCGGGGGTCCCCGGCCACGGAAGCAGAAATAATTCCATGGGAAATCAAAGAGGTACTGCCGGAGAGCCTCCCAGTCAGCAGCGCCAAAGTGCCACAAGCGCCGCCGGCTAGGAGGATCGGGTGGCCGTACTGGAGAGATAGGGCAGTTGACAGAGATTACTTTATGGTCGGAGGAGCCCAAAGGAGAGAAAAGATTGACAGTATAAGAAGAAGGGTTAGAAGTTAGAAACAAGTCAAGAATGTTGGGCCGATCTCCGATGCGATCCGGGATACGGGTGGGATGCTGAACTAACTGCTCTAGGTCATTTATGATAGAAAAGACATAGGCTTGTTCACCAGGTGGATCAGTAGTGTGAGAGGAGAGCCATTGGCGGTGGTGAACGTTGAAATCTCCTAAGATGGAGATTTCTGAGAAAGGAGAAATGGATAGAATGTGTTCCACTGTAGAGTTTAGATTGTCAAAGAATTTGGAAAAGTTGGTAGACTTAGGGGAAAGATAGACAGCACATAAATATTTAGTAAGAGAATGACAGGAAAGTTTGAGCTATAAAGTAGAGAATTCAGAGGAGTCGAAATCGGGAACACGAGAGCAAGTGAGATTGTTGTGCACATATGCACAACATCTGCCTTTGGCTTTGAAACTAGGATAGAGAAAGTAGGAGGATACAGAAAAGGGGTTGCTGGATGTTGCTACAGACACCTGAGTTTCGGTGAGGAAGAGAAGATCAGGTTTGTAGGAGGAGAGATGGTGTTCAACAGAGTGGAAGTTAGAGGAAAGTCTGCGAATGTTGCAGAAATCAATATAAA
Organism: Paralithodes platypus; assembly: GCA_032716605.1. NCBI lineage: Eukaryota > Metazoa > Arthropoda > Malacostraca > Decapoda > Lithodidae > Paralithodes > Paralithodes platypus. The sequence continues at coordinate 13,374,953 of CM064524.1, forward strand.
GAGTAACAGGCCGAGGTCCAGATAATTTTGTGGGGTCATCAGGGGATGGTCGGTCGGGTGTGGGGGCATTTATGGTCCCCCCCCTTAGGGACTTCGAGGCTGGGCTGAAATTCATAATTTTTAAACATTTTGGTGTGGAGGAATGAAGTGTGGTGTGCATGTTTAGTTTAGTGAAGTGGATAGGAGGAGGAGGTGTTTGTGAGAGCTAGCTGGATTGCTCTCAGTGTAAATGAGGCACAAAGAAAATCAGTAAGAAAGGCAAAGCAAATGAAACAGGAGTTCCAGCGACTCTTTATCACATGCCTATAACCTCACCTGTGTCTAGCCCTGATCGATTGGTACCTACAATCTCCCCACTATATTACTTACTTGGGAACTTACACAGTTCCCATACAAATCTGAGCCCTCTGGGTGCCATAGGACCGGAGTAATTAGGACCGGACCGGCCAGGACGTAAACCATGCGTCGCTGGGGTTTAGCGTTACATACATTGTGGACGCAAACCCTGCGTCGCTGGGGCTCAGTGGGTTAAGGAAGACATACTGGCGATCTGAGAGCAGATTATGAGAAGAGAAATGTTTAAGAAATTTGGAAGCAAGAATAGTTTCAAAAACTTTATAGATACAAGAGATAAGAGCAATTGGACGATAGTTGGAGGGTTGAGAGCAGTCATCCTTCTTTATGACAGGTTGAATAAGAGCAAACTTCCAGGAAGAAGGAAAGACGTTAGAGGAGAGACAGAGACAAAAGAGTTTGCCTAGGCAGGGGGTCAGCACGGAAGCACAGTTTTTAAGTACAACAGGAGGAACACCGTACGGACCGTACATGTTCTTAGTATTAAGCCCCGAGAGGGTATAAAGTACATCTTCAGAAGAGATTAGGATATTAGGCATAAGTAGGAGAGAGGGTGGTAGAGAAGGGAGAAATAGCACCGGAATCATCCAAGGTAGGGTTTCTGGCAAAAGTTTGAGCAAAGAGTTCAGCTTTGTCAGAGGAAGAAGTGATGGTTGTGCCATCAGAGTGGTGTTCATTAGAGGGAAAATTAGAGGAAAGGCTGCGAATGTTTCAAAAGTTGATAGAAAGAGTGACAGGCCGTGGTCCAGAGCATTCAGAGGGGACGTCAGGGAAAGTTCGAGCTGGTGCGGGGGCATTTATGGTTCCCCCTCCCCCCTCCCCTCTTGGGAATCGAAGGCTGGGCTATTGTTGTTGTTCATCATTATGATTATTTTTTTGTTTGTGGAAGAAGGAAATGTGGTGTGCATGTTTAGTGTAGTGAGGTAGATAGAATGATGAGGTGTTTGTGAGAACTCGCTGGATTACTCTCAGTGTAAGTGAGGCACAAAGGAAATCAGTAAGAGAGGCCAAACAAATGAAACAGGAGTTACAGCTACTCCTTACCAAATGCCTATAGCCTCCAGGTCCTGAGTCTATACAATTAGGTGGTCGTTCAAAATTAACTACCCCCACAAAACAATTTTGTCCTCTCGGAAAATATCAATATTAACCCACTCCGCCCAACTGCTCATATGACGCGATTGCCTCATATGAGCCTAGTGAAATATCTCTACAATAAGTTATATGATGCTTCTGCGTCATTTTAAGCTCAGTATGTTTGGTAAGTTAGATCAAAATCTGTCGATTGGTGGCAACCCCAAATTCCGACTTCTAACGGTCCCTCAGTGTGATTTTGACTGTTGTGGGGAAAATACTGGGCGGTCTGCCTCCTCGTCAGTAAGTTAACTATTCCTGTCTGAGGGGGTTAATGACTTGTGTATTAATCAGTTGTGTCGGTGAGGCGTGTGTGATGGGTAGGTTGGTGTGTGTAATTCCAGGTCACATATTGGGGATTGGACATATTTACAAAACAATATATGCTCTAGTATAAAGGTTCATATTAATAATTATGGATATCTTGAATTCAGTTGTATGAAATTATTGAACCTGAACATAACAACATAAGAACATAAGAAAATGGGAGTCTGCAGAAAGCCGATTGGCCCAAACAAGGCAGATCCCTCTCACACCCAACTCCATTTATAAGGCCTAAGTATATGCCTTATGGGCTTATAAAGCCCAGCTCACTAACACCATTAGGACTGACCACACCAAAACGGTCAGCGGTCATAAAACGGGGGTCTACAGAGCGCCGATTGGCCCACACCTGATAGATCCCCCTCACACCCAACCCATCTCGCCCATATGCCTATCTAATTTTATCGTAAAGCTCCCTATCGTTCTTGATCCCTCTATGGCACTTGGTAGCCTATTCCACCTATCTACAACTCTGTTACCAAACTAGTATTTGCCTATATCCTTTCTGAAAGAAAATGTATCTAATTTGAAACCATTTGTTCGAGTTTTTTCGCTATCACTGAGCTTCAGTACATTTTTCATTTCGCCTGTATTTATCCCAGTAAAACCCACTTGAACATTTCTATCATATCCCCTCTAACTTTGTGTCTTTCTAACGAATGTAAGCCTAAATTGTTCAACCTTTCTTCATATGGTTAATTTCTAATATTATGAATCATTTTTGTCATTCTTCGCTATACTCTCTCCAACGAATCTATGTCCATTCTGTAATAAGGACACCACTAATGACACTAATGACTAATGTCTCACTAATGACAAGTAAAGTTTCAAGATAACATCGGCAGTTCTTTTACTCACACTCCATGAGATGAACCCTAGAATCCTGCTTGCCTTGTTACGAACGCTTATACACTTTTGTCTAGGCTTCAAATCGTTGCTAACAAACACACCCAAATCTTTCTCGCAGTCTGAGTTTTCTAATTCCGTATTAGCTAGTTTATATTTTGCATTAGTATTCGTCTCCCCTATCTTTAATACCTTGCATTTGTCAATGTTAAAATTCATCTGCCAATTTACTGACCATTCGTGTAAATTATCTACTGTAGATCCCTTTGGAGGCACTCTATGTCGCTATCTGAATCTATTGTTCTCCCTAATTTGGCATCGTCTGCGAATTTACTTATTCTACTAGTTATGCCTAAATCAAGGTCATTTATGTATATAATAAACAACAGAGGACCCAATACAGATCCCTGGGGGACACCTGTGATGCCTGCAGCTTAGCAGAACGCCACGTGGGCTCAGCCGCTCGCTTGGCCACTCGCCAGGGCAATGAATTTGGCTACAGTCTATCTACAATGTTGTACTTTCTTTCTTGTGAATCGTCATGTCACAGGCAGTATAGAAATGGTCTTTATTTTCGCCTGTGACAATGCATTATATTTTATAGCATCAGTTATATATAAGTTTAATGTATAAGACTGAATGATACAGCTAGAGAGTGTGAGTGAGTAAGTGCAGGAGGCAGAGGGTAGTCCGCGCAGTGTTACGTGTTGTCTCGGTGACGTCATGCCACGACCGGGCCCTCTGAGTGGCTGGCCGCCTTGCAGCCCTAGTAGACCCCCCGCAGTCCCTGCTGCCTTTGTGCCTTCCTTGCTCAGAACTTGCCTGACCAGCATACCCTTCACACCTCCCTTGCCACCTGTCCCTGACTTCTACCTATAGAACACTAATTAGTCTTTCTCTCTCTCTCAACTTCTTACCTCTTATGCTTCTAATCTATTTAATATCATAACTCCCCTTTGGTTCTGCACGATTTCATATATCGGCCATCGTATTATATGCTGAAGCTCTCAGATATTCCATGTTTAGTTAGACATTTTGGAGGGGTTAACATTTTGTCTGTAGAGGTTCGACACACTCGCGGTGTCTCCCTACCTATTTCTTGGTTGTCTGCTGGGCTATTTAATGCTAGACTGGGGTAAGGCTATTGATGTTGTGATTTCCGATGTGTACCAGGTTTGGTTGAACTTGTACAATCGCAACGGATACGTGGGAAGCCTAGGTGGTCTTTCTGACTGTGTACCTTGTGAGTTTAGCACTGTGTTGCGAGTGAGGGATTTTGCCTCTGCCACCCAACACTGTGCTAACTCGTTTTGCTTTGACTTAAAGAGGGTCGCCAGGAGAGAACCAGATACTAGCGATCTGGATCTCCCAAGACAGCACCCCGTCATTTAACGTAATTTGGCCGTACAGTCTTAAGGACCTCGCTAGGCTACGAGCCGCTTGCTCAGCCATTGTTTCCTAGCCTACGACATCCCAGCTAGACTTTTTTCGCCTAGCAGACACCCGATAAGGATTATAAACTCTTATGTCATGTATGCAGCATTTTTATTCGCGTTGATTGTAAGCCTTGGTTGTTGTTGAGTTGCACAACCCGAGCAGGCTTTTGCGTTGCCTGAGGAAGTACTTCTTTTGTTGTTGGAGATAATACTATTGCGCATTTATCGTTATTCCTGTGCCAGTTAACACTGTATGTCCCTACACTTGTCATATCTTGTTCCTGCTTTATATAACAGTTCAAAATCCGATTCGATCATCTTAAGCAGCATCAGACTTTCTTCAGAAGATTCCTGTTCGATGCTTTAGGACTTTCATTTTCTTTCTTTAATTTAGGAGTGACAGTTTATTATTGTTTAGAGTAACTTTAATTATACCTTCTTCTTGTTTGCATTAAATTATTCCAGTGATTTAATTAAGCTCTCTATCTTTTTCCTTGTATACATTATTAACGTAATTGTATGTTGTTGTGATCAGGCTGTATTAGAGATCATCAGCCTGTAGTAGTAGTGCATTTATACCGAGTTAGAGGTTACCCCGCTATCGCAGATTTAACTCTGGAGGGTATAGGTGTTTTTGTGCGCCGGCAATATAAGTTCGAGGGTTGAATCTAGTGCTACCGTTGTGGCTGTGTGCCTTTCTAGTCCAATGATTAAGAGCCCTTGTTTTATACGAGTCCCGGTCGTAACACACCACTCTTGACTGATCCCCACTCTGACTAAGTATCATTTATGCTGACTCTCTGCTTCCTACCAATTAGCCATGACCTAATCCATCCCAACAATCACCCACCTATTCCATGCGCCTCAACTTTTCTCATCAATCTCTCATGAAGGACTCTGTCGAAAGCTTTACTGAAATCTTAATATATCATATCATATGACTTGTCATTATCTACCGCTTCATACACCTCTGAGAAAAAAAAACTAAGCAAATTTCTAAGGCAAGAACGTCCCTGAGCTAATCCATGCTGAGAAGAATATATTAAATTAAATGTTTCTAAGTGGTTTCTATTTTCCTAGCAATAATTGACACTAGTAGCTTTCCTATAATTGATGTGAGACTAATGGGACGGTAATTGGATGCTATTGATTTATCATCTTTTTTGAAAATCGGAACTACATATGCACTCTTCCAAGATTCTGGAACTAAACCGGTTTCTAATGACTTGTAAAATAGAAATGTTAATTAGTAACTTAACTCATCTCTGCATTCTTGTAATACTCTAGCATACAGTATACCTCATTCGGACCAGGCGATTTCTGAGGTTTCAGTCTGTCAATTTCCTTGAGCACATAATTTCTACTTATAGTAACCGTACTTAACCTATTGTCTATACTATTGCTATATACCTTACGGACTTCTGGAAACTGTGCCAAATTTTCATTAGTGAAAACGGAAAGAAATTGATTATTTAATGTACTGCACATTTCTAAGTAATTTTCTGTAATTTCTCCTATCGAAGTTTTAAGGGGACCAATTACATCTCTAACCTTGGATTTATATTGTTGGTAAAAAGCTTTAGGATTATTTGTTGAGCCATTTGCAACCTTGATTTCATAATTTCTGTTTGCTTTCCTAATATCCTTTTTTACCTGTTGTGATAAATTGTGACAGTAAGCAAGTAGGTGTATTTCGCCTTTCTTATTTTTTCTATATATTCCTCTCCTTTTCCCTAGAAGGTCTAATAGTATATTATTCATCCAATGGGGTTGGTTCTGTGTTGATCTAAATTTTCTTTTGGGGATATATTTATTTTGCGCATTGAATACTGACTTGATAAAATTATTGTAAGTATCTACCAAGGTTGATGTCTCTTCCTGACTTAAGCTAGGGGTAAGGGGTATGGGGTACACTCATTTGGACACCTGGATAGACTTAATTTTTTACCATAGGGTCCGCTAATAGAGCTCTTCTTATCCCGCCATAATTGGCTTTTCTAAAGTCAGGTATTAATGTCGTATTCTCTCTGGAATTACTTTTCAATTGTATATTAGAATACACCCTTGTGATACGTTTCCTCTTGAAAATACGGTTCCCTACGAACACCCCTATATCCGGAATACACAGAATTGTGGTCGCTATTTCCTAGGTGGTCCCCGATTTCTACATTATTTATCATATGTTCATTGTTACTGAAAACTAAATCGAGAATATTATTACATCTAGTCGGTGTATCTATGAATTGAAATAAAAAACTATCTTGTACAACCTCAGTAAACTCCTTTGAATCAGAGTCTCCTATTTGATGCTGCCAATCTATATTCGGAAAATTAAAATCCCCCATAATGCACACATTGCTAAACCTTGATGCTATTTTAATTTCCTCCCATAATGATGTTCTGTCATTTCTACTCATATTTGGCGGTCTATACATAACTCCAATAACTATGGTCTCACTACATTCGTTAACCTCTACCCAAACACTTTCATTATCATTATTTAGTCTAATACCTGGTTCGAATCCACGGACTGCCACATGTGTTTGTAATATTTCATTAATCGATTTTAGGAGTAGAGTTGGTTGTTGGATAGAACATAATAATTAATACAGCATTTTAATGTACTCCTGACAAACACTGCTATACCACAGCCCCTCCTACTTGTTCGGTCATATTTAAACAAACTATATCCCGGTATATCAAATTCTGCTAAAAAATGCCTGGTTTCTGTGTTAATCCATGTTTCAGTTAGCGCTATTATGTCTATAGTTTCTTTGCTAACAGGTGCTCTAAGTTCGTTCATTTTGATACACAAACTCCTACAACTTGTATAATATACCCTCAACCCAGTACTTTTATTTGCAACTAATTTTCTATTGTTTTTAACTAGTTTATTATTACCTGTTGAACTACTAGACCTAGACGGAAAATCTACTCTATCAGAATGCTTGTCATTACTATCAATTACATGTGGCTGGGATTCTATTTTACTTACACACCTTTGGATTATTAACTAAACCCCGCAACAATCTTGTTGAGTGAGCTGGCTAAGGTCGAAACTCCTAGTCGAGAGAGATGTACTTCATCCAGGGCATACAGTTCATCCTTGCCATAGAAGTGGGTCCAGTTATCCAGGAATGGAATAGTATTTGCCTGGCAATACTTTTCCAGTCATCTATTTACACCAATAGCCCTGGAGGACCATTCCTTCCTACCCCTCTTCTTGGAAGGATACTGTGTAGTATGTACCACAGGAACTCCACCCTTCTTCTTGGTCCTCTCCAACATTTTCTGGTACTTGGTGAACAACTCCTCAGTCTTATAATTCCATATGTCGTTGCTCCGTGTGTTGAGGAAGATGATGGGGTCCTCCGCACTTACTTCCAGGACACCATCTATCTTCTCTGCCACTCTCTCGACTCCGGCTTCAGGCAGGCAGACAACTTTACCAACATGTGTGTTAGTAGCTCTGCCAAGGTATTTAACCATTGAATCACCGACTATGAAAACAGACTTAGCTTGTTTCCGTTGCCGGCCTGTAACAGAAGCAGTAGCAGCAGATTTCCTCCCCTCTCCTCTCACTGCCCCGCTGTAAGACGGGTCATCTCCTTTCCCCTTTCCGACTTCACTGCCATCACAATCGTCATCCAGGGCGCTATACTTGATTTTAACAGTCACACACTGCTTCTTGAAGGTAAACTTTGTTCCACTTAAAGCTACCACCTTCCAGGAAGAGTCCGGTTTTCCTAGACTAGTGGCATTTTTAGTTTCCTCTAATGCCATCTTCAATGCTAAGTATATGAAGATACAAACGAGTTACTCTATTAAGTTTAGTTATACATCATGTCCTGAAAGTTGCGAGTAGATAGTATATGGCCTCTCTGTAATACTTTTGTTTTTGTTTTTATCTTTATTGTTTCAGAGGTGTGTCCCAACAGCTAGAGTGTTGTGTTCTAACTAACTGTACTTGACATCGCCGTGTAAATATGATCAATTGGTATAAGACGGATGTGGCCATGATTGTTCAGATGAGTGCTGTTGTTGGTTACTACGTTGTTCAGAATGTATTTTGCGATTTTTTTTAGTCTACCTCGGATGCCCTAGTTTGCAAATCTCAAAGGATTTGTCTTATCAACCATCAAATTTGTAGGAAAATAATTGCATCCAAACATGTCTTGTTTGGCAGTCGGCATCAGGTTGCCTTTGATCTAAGTTTTGACCACATTTGTGCATATTAACTATTATGCCGTGTTTATTTGCTTTACATAGATACATATGTCAATCTACCGTCTGAAATATATTGAAATATGGGGTTACGCCTGGTAATATGGGGTTACGCCTGGTAATATGGGGTTACGCCTGGTAATATGGGGTTACGCCTGGTAATATGGGGTTACGCCTGGTAATTAAGATACCATAATGAATGTAGACTCGCTGTATATGAAATGATAATTTGTGGTATGCCATGTAATGATAGATTACCCTGCTCAAAAGTCATTGTCAGAGGAGGTTTATATGACCGTGGAGGTGGTTGTACATACACTGTGTGTAAAAATATCCCTAAGATTATAATCAAGAACTTTAGTCTGCACTAAGTTTTATTATCTATTATGTTACCCTTGTCATGCAATATTGGTACATGAAACGGTTAATAAATTAACAAGGAATCACATTTACTTAACATTTAGACCATTGATATCATATAATTAGGATAACAAATATGTAATCAACATACAGTATATCAAACATATTAATGTATAATATAGCTAGATAAATCAATAAGTTTAGTCCCTTTCGTTCAATCACCAGCTATAAACTATCATCTCGATTCTAAATGCCTGCTCTCTCTCTCTCTCTCTCTCTCTCTCTCTCTCTCTCTCTCTCTCTCTCTCTCTCTTATGAAGTTTTCCTGTAAGTTACTCAATATTTTATGTTTCAGTATTTTGTAAAGATAATGTTGCAAGGACTTTCAAAGAATTGTAAGTATTTGAAAAACCTTGTCCATTTTACAGAGATAATCTGTTAAAAAGAGATATACTTTTTTCGTATGCTTGGGGGAATGGTTAACTTTTGGTCGATGCTTGGGGGAATGGTTAACTTTTCGTATGCTTGGGGGAATGGTTAACTTTTGGTCGATGCTTGGGGGAATGGTTAACTTTTCGTATGCTTGGGGGAATGGTTAACTTTTGGTCGATGCTTGGGGGAATGGTTAACTTTTCGTATGCTTGGGGGAATGGTTAACTTTTGGTCGATGCTTGGGGAATGGTTAACTTTTCGTATGCTTGGGGGAATGGTTAACTTTTGGTCGATGCTTGGGGGAATGGTTAACTTTTCGTATGCTTGGGGGAATGGTTAACTTTTGGTCGATGCTTGGGGGAATGGTTAACTTTTCGTATGCTTGGGGGAATGGTTAACTTTTGGTCGATGCTTGGGGGAATGGTTAACTTTTCGTATGCTTGGGGGAATGGTTAACTTTTGGTCGTTTTTAATTTATTTATTATTGTTCTAGTTTCTTCCCTAGACCTCCATCAAACTTAAAAAAAAAAAAAAAAAAAAAAACAGGACCCCCTTCATAATATATTTGTACATTTTTCTCCGATATAAAAATATCCCGGCCGGAAGCTGAATCCTCCCCCCAAAAAAAATAAAAACAGGCTCGCTTTCGCTCGCTAGGAAATAATCGACACCTAAATGACACGAAACAGCCATAATGTTGACAAATAAATGGGGCAAAATGTCTTAAAATCGCCATACTAATGGGCAGAACACCTTAAAATCTGAAAACTAATGGGGATACACATGAGGAATAAGGGGGACCAGAAAAACGACCCATCTCCCCTTAAACTTATAAGTTGTCACGACATATTGTTCCAGGTAAACTGATCTGTTTTTACCTCCGAGTTCCAGCCATTGTTGAAAAAGGAGGAGATATTATGAATGAAGGGTGAGGGGATATTATGAATGAAGGGTGAGGGGATATTATGAATGAAGGGTGAGGGGATATTATGAATGAAGGGTGAGGGATATTATGAATGAAGGGTGAGGGGATATTATGAATGAAGGGTGAGGGGATATTATGAATGAAGGGTGAGGGGATATTATGAATGAAGGGTGAGGGGGATATGAATGAAGTGTGAGGGGATATTATGAATGAAGTGTGAGGGGATATTATGAATGAAGGGTGAGGGGATATTATGAATGAAGGGTGAGGGGATATTATGAATGAAGGGTGAGGGGATATTATGAATGAAGGGTGAGGGGATATTATGAATGAAGGTGAGGGGATATTATGAATGAAGGGTGAGGGGATATTATGAATGAAGGGTGAGGGGATATTATGAATGAAGGGTGAGGGGATATTATGAATGAAGGGTGAGGGGATATTATGAATGAAGGGTGAGGGGATATGAATGAAGGGTGAGGGGATATATGAATGAAGGGTGAGGGGATATTATGAATGAAGGGTGAGGGGATATTATGAATGAAGGGTGAGGGGATATTATGAATGAAGGGTGAGGGGATATTATGAATAGTGGGGGGATTTTATGAATGAAGGGGGAGGGGTTTTTATGTATGAAGGGTGAGGGGATATTATGAAAGAAGGGTGAGGGGATATTATAATGAGGGGATATTATGAATGAAGGTGAGGGGATATATGAATGAAGGGTGAGGGGATATTATGAATGAAGGGTGAGGGGATATTATGAATGAAGGGTGAGGGGATATTATGAATGAAGGGTGAGGGGATATTATGAATGAAGGGTGAGGGGATATTATGAATGAAGGGTGAAGGGATATTATGAATGAAGGGTGAGGGGATATTATGAATGAAGGGTGAGGGGATATTATGAATGAAGGGTGAGGGGATATTATGAATGAAGGTGAGGGAAATTATGAATGAAGGGTGAGGGGATATTATGAATGAAGGGTGAGGGGATATTATGAATGAAGGGTGAGGGGATATTATGAATCAAGAGTGAGGGATATTATGAATGAAGGGTGAGGGGATATTATGAATGAAGGGTGAGGAGATATTATGAATGAAGGGTGAGGGGATATTATGAATGAAGGGTGAGGGGATATTATGAATGAAGGGTGAGGGATATTATGAATGAAGGGTGAGGGGATATTATGAATGAAGGGTGAGGGGATATTATGAATGAAGGGTGAGGGGATATTATGAATGAAGGGTGAGGGGATATTATGAATGAAGGGTGAGGGGATATTATGAATGAAGGGTGAGGAGATATTATGAATGAAGGGTGAGGGGATATTATGAATGAAGGGTGAGGGGATATTATGAATGAAGGGTGAGGGATATTATGAATGAAGGGTGAGGGGATATTATGAATGAAGGGTGAGGGGATATTATGAATGAAGGGTGAGGGGATATTATGAATGAAGGGTGAGGGGATATTATGAATGAAGGGTGAGGGGATATTATGAATGAAGGGTGAGGGGATATTATGAATGAAGGGTGAGGGGATATTATGAATGAAGGGTGAGGAGATATTATGAATGAAGGGTGAGGGGATATTATGAATGAAGGGTGAGGGGATATTATGAATGAAGGGTGAGGGGATATTATGAATGAAGGGTGAGGGGATATTATGAATGAAGGGTGAGGGGATATTATGAATGAAGGGTGAGGGGATATTATGAATGAAGGGTGAGGGGATATTATGAATGAAGGGTGAGGGGATATTATGAATGAAGGGTGAGGGGATATTATGAATGAAGGGTGAGGAGATATTATGAATGAAGGGTGAGGGGATATTATGAATGAAGGGTGAGGGGATATTATGAATGAAGGGTGAGGGGATATTATGAATGAAGGGTGAGGGGATATTATGAATGAAGGGTGAGGGGATATTATGAATGAAGGGTGAGGGGATATTATGAATGAAGGGTGAGGGGATATTATGAATGAAGGGTGAGGGGATATTATGAATGAAGGGTGAGGGGATATTATGAATGAAGGGTGAGGGATTATTATGAATGAAGGGTGAGGGGATATTATGAATGAAGGGTGAGGGGATATTATGAATGAAGGGTGAGGGGATATTATGAATGAAGGGTGAGGGGATATTATGAATGAAGGGTGAGGAGATATTATGAATGAAGGGTGAGGGGATATTATGAATGAAGGGTGAGGGGATATTATGAATGAAGGGTGAGGGGATATTATGAATGAAGGGTGAGGGGATATTATGAATGAAGGGTGAGGGGATATTATGAATGAAGGGTGAGGGGATATTATGAATGAAGGGTGAGGAGATATTATGAATGAAGGGTGAGGGGATATTATGAATGAAGGGTGAGGGGATATTATGAATGAAGGGTGAGGGGATATTATGAATGAAGGGTGAGGGGATATTATGAATGAAGGGTGAGGGGATATTATGAATGAAGGGTGAGGGGATATTATGAATGAAGGGTGAGGGGATATTATGAATGAAGGGTGAGGGGATATTATGAATGAAGGGTGAGGGGATATTATGAATGAAGGGTGAGGGGATATTATGAATGAAGGGTGAGGAGATATTATGAATGAAGGGTGAGGGGATATTATGAATGAAGGGTGAGGGGATATTATGAATGAAGGGTGAGGGATATTATGAATGAAGGGTGAGGGGATATTATGAATGAAGGGTGAGGGGATATTATGAATGAAGGGTGAGGGGATATTATGAATGAAGGGTGAGGGGATATTATGAATGAAGGGTGAGGGGATATTATGAATGAAGGGTGAGGGGATATTTTATAAAGATCTTTAAGGGGAGGTTTTTAATTTGCTCCCTAGACCTCCATCGAGCTATACAAAAATACCCCCATGACCCCCCTTCGAGGTAAATTTGTAAATTTTTCGGTAGAAAAATGTCCCGGCCGAAGGTCACTTCCTCCTAAATTACAAGCTCGCTATCGCTCGGTAGGAAAAAATCGCCACCTAAATGGCATGAACAATCTTAAAATTAACCAAAATAAGGCGAAAGGTAAATAAGTCGCCAAACTAGCAGGGCGACCTTCTTAATTTAAAATCTACGAACTAATGGGGCTAAACATGAGGGAGAAGTGGGTCCAGAAACAATCCCTTAAGTGAGTCTCCCCGTAAGCCAATATTTATGGATTGGCAGGTGTTTTAGAAGTGTGGGATAGAGATTTAATTTTATGATAATCATGTTTATGTTGATTACCTGAGCATGTAAATTAATATACGTCATTAATGTACTCTTCCAAACTGTTCAATAAGCCAAATATAAAGATAACTACATAACTCTTGTAAAACATGTATTATAACCATCCCAGACTCTCTTTCTAACATTATAAAAGATGGTTACAAAATTGGTATTGGCAGTTTCAGTTCGGGCAGGAGAAAAATACCAGAAAATAGCAGCCGTAATATTGGATTTAATTAATCCGCCTCATTAACCCTTAATTAGCGGCGAGCAACATAAGTCGAGTTAAAAAAAGCTGGACTATGTGGCGGCGCTCGACATAGGTCGAGTGGCAATTTCAGCACGTAATGTGGCTGAGAGAGAGAGACAAGTGGTGGCAGGAGACTAGCGAGCGTATGACTGCTCCAGACCACCGCGGCGAACCTACTGACACAAATCTCAGCTCCCTCCTCCCTCTCTCACTCGCTACATACTCAATTATGTACCGAAAGTACCGAATTACCTGCTTTTTGCACTCGCGTTGCACGGTTATTGCAAGAAAACTATCCATCATACAAGGATCGTTATGGTGTCATTCGAAAGCTCTGTTTATGCCCTTTCAGGGATAGGTACTTGTTTTACGTTCTGGGTCTTATTTAGGCATGAAAATGATCACGTAAACAGCCCTATTTTGGCTAAAAACACCCCGCTGTGCGGTACATATAATAAACCGCATAGGCCGCTCGTAAGGTGTTAACTTGGCCTTATTGTTGTTCTTATGTGTGGGAAGTATGATCAGATAAACAAGTACTAAATTGCTAACTGTTCAATCAGTCAATCAATCACTAATTGAGGACATAGTCTGTTCAACCTTGGTAGCGCAGGTTGTAATTGTTCCCAGCCGACTAGTGTGTGTGTGCGCGCCTGTGTAATCAACTCCCACCAAAATGTTTCCCAAACCTTTCCACTAGACATTTTCTCCCCAGACCCACCTTCCCCACCACCACCACCACCACATCCCCACCACCACCACCTCCACCACCACCACTATCTGCTCTAGACTCCTATGGTTTCAGCGACACAAAGAACGACGGGCTCCTGTGTCAAATGACCCGAATACAAGGTGATGCTTCCTCGGTCTATCTAGTCTATAATGTCATATAATTATTCCAACAAATACTTGGTTCATAAGAACAAGAGGTGTAGGAGTTCATATGTGAATACCTTTTCAGCTATTTTACTTTTCTTAATTATTTAATGGATATGTAATATGTACATGAATGCAAATTTTGTATATATTATGAAATACAAACAATTTGAATTAAATTGAATTGAACTACCTGGCTGTAGTGTCCCGTATATATGAGCTGGTACGCCTTACCCCATTACCGAGAGAGAAGGTTGATAACAGTAATACGAACTAGGACTAAAGGATTTCAATTAAACTAATGAACACAAAATATATATATTTCTGAAATAATTCGACTGACCAACTAATTGTATTACTTATCAGTGTCCACGATGGTTATTAACCAACACATAATGAACTGGATTACCTTGGAGAGTGGTCCACAAAGATTACTCATAGACATACTAAATAAGGAAGTGAGTATTGGTTTATGAAGGGAAACTGGTATTACGTAGTGTCCTAATAATAGCAATACACTACCGCGAAGCTCTTTCGTTAAGGTGAAGGTCATTACTGAGGTAGTATTAGGAATACGACTGTACGCTCCTTATATTTGACCCATCCCCTCTTCCCTGTTTAACTGGTCAAGAAGATTTAATTTTCAAATCAAATAATGAACAAGTGACGACTAAGAGCTTTCCACAGTTGATCTTCATACCTGTATTGTCTCTAAATAATAACAATATTTGGTTTTTTCTTCATAAAACCATTATAAATGGCCATCAACAAAAATTATCAATATTTATGTGAATATTTAATGAATTTACAATCACTATAGGTCACATAAAAAACTGTATAACCAAGCTATAGTTCACCTCTCACCCCACCCTACACACCAACTAGAACCATTGTATCCTTCATAATATTCACATGTTTCCCCGGCCACCATCTTAGGCTTGTCAACCAATCTACAAAACGTGTAAGACAACCTGTTAACACCATCAGAAACGAGAAGTACAAGCTGATAGTAGATAGGCTTGTAGTAAATAGTACCTAAGCTCAATAACAAAAGCTTGTAACAACATTCATAATAAAACACCTCGCATTAACTTCACATTTAATCTTCCAATATACTGGTACTATCCCCAAAACTCAATTAATACAGTGTACTTCAGGTAGCCAGTGTAACCGGTTGGTGGATTCTGTAGTGAATGACTGCCCTGCCTGACACCTTGTGTAAGCCACCATACAATCTGCAAAGAGTCGTAGGTTACCTTGGACATTTAATATTCCTTACCTTGAATGAATTATGAAGAGAAGACTATGTTGTGATGATTACACACACTAATAACAATTAATAATAGCAACAACATTCAACATAGGGGGAATGGGGGTAGATTGTAGGCACCAATCGAACTGGGCTATATTATTATTATTATTATTATTATTATTATTTTATGAGATGCCGAAGTCTCCTACCAGGGTGCAGAAACACCATCAAGATCAATCCACACAAAACACCCGGAGGCACTGGAGAGAGACTACGGCAACTTAGGAAAAAATAAAAACATATACTGTATACTGTACATATACACATATTAAACACAGATGACATATTATGCAGTGGAGGATATCAAGTATAAATATAATACAATACAATAGAATAAAATCAGTTTAAACATTAGAATTAATGCTGCAAACAAACATTAACTCTAGACTTTAAAATGGAGATATTAGCTGAATTGACTAGCTCATTTGGCAACTTATTCCACATGTCAACCATGGCCGGCACAAAACACCGTGAAAACTGTGTAGTAGAAAAATTAACACGGCTCATGGCAAGATCATTAAGATTGCTTGTGAATCTAGTTGCACGACCCCGGACATAGGGCCCAGGCAGAACCCCATATCCAGGAGAGGCTGTAGGAATTTGATAAGGAATCGCTGGAACTCCTGTTTCATTTGCTTGGCTTCAATTACTGATTCCCTTTGTGCCTCACTTTCACTGAGAGTAGTCCAAACGACCTTCCCCTGACGACCCCTCTAAATGCTCTGGACTACGGCCTGTCACTCTTACTATCAACTTTTGCAATATTCGCGGCCTTTTCTCTAATCTTCACTATGTCGAACACCATCTCTCCTCCTACAAACCTGATCTTCTTTCCTCACCGAAACCCAGGTATCTGAGACAACTTCCAGCAGCCCCTTCTCTGTGTCCTCCTACTTTCTCTATCCTAGTTTCAAAGCCAAAGGCAGATGTTGTGCATAAGTGCACAACAAAATCACTAGCTCTCGTGTTCCCGATTTCGACTCCTCTGAATTCTCAACTTCATGGCTCAAACATTCCTATCATTCTCATACTAAATATTTCTGTGCTGTCTATATTTCCCCTAACTCTACCGACTTTCCCAAATTCCTTGAATATCTATACTCTAAAGTGGAACACATTCTAGCCATCTCCCGCTTCTCTGAAATCTCCATCTTAAGAGATTCCAACGTTCACCACCGCCAATGGCTCTCCTCTCACACTACTGACCAACCTGGTGGACAAGCCTACGTCTTTTCTATCATAAATGACCTAGAGCAGCTGGTCCAGCAATCCGCCCGTATCCCGGATCGGTTCGGAGATCGGCCCAACATTCTTGACTTATTTCTAACTTCTGGGTAACCCTTCTTCTTATACCGTCAATCTTTTCTCTCCTGTGGGCTCCTCCGACCATAAACTTATCTCTGTCACCTGTTCTATCTCTTCAGTATGACCACCCGATCCTCCTAGCCGGCGGCGCTTGTGGCACTTTGGAGCTGCTGACTGGGAGGCTCTCCGGCAGTACTTCTTTGATTTCCCACGGAAAGACTTCTGCTTCCGTGACCGAGGACCCTCAGAGAGTGCTGAACGCATTACCGAGGTAATCCTCTCGGGCATGAACGCGTACATTCAATTTTCTTTCTCTCAGACCAATGCAAATTTGTTTTGGTTTACTCACGCTTGTTCTACTGCTGTCCACAACAAGGGGGAAGCATTCAAACGGTACCGACACCTTAAAACTCAAGAATCTCATTCTTCCTATGTTTCTGCCCGGAATCAAGCCAAATCTGTTCTTCAACTTGCCAAGCACTCTTTCATCAATAATAAATGCACTGAACTATCCAACTCTAACTCTTCCCAAGCTTTCTGGCATCTAGCCAAAAACCTCTCAACAACTTTTTTTCCTCGTCTTTCCCTCCCCTTTTCCACTCTGATGGCACAACCATCACTTCTTCCTCTGACAAAGCTGAACTCTTCGCTCAAATTTTGCTAGAAACTCTACCTTGAATGATTCCGGTGCTATTCCTCCCTCTCTCCTACTTATGCCTAATATCCTAATCTCTTCTAAAGATGTACCTTCTACCCTCTCTGGGCTTAATACTACGAAGGCGTACGGTCCGGACGGTGTTCCTCCTGTTGTACTCAAAAACTGTGCATCCGTGCTGACCCCTTGCCTAGGCAAACTCTTTCGTCTCTGTCTCTCCTCTAACGTCTTTCATTCATGCTGGAAGTTTGCTCTCATTGAACTTGTCTCAAAGAAGGGTGACCGCTCTCAACCCTCCATCTATTGTCCAATTGCTCTCGTCGCTTGTATCTTTAAAGTTTTTGAAACTATTTTTGCTTCCAAATTTCTTAAGCAATTTTCTTCTCATAATCTGCTCTCAGATAGCCAGTATGGCTTCCTTTAGGGTCGCTCTACTGGTGATCTTCTTTAATATCTTACTAACTCTTGCTCATCAAACTTTCGGGACTTCGGTGAGACTTTTTCTGTTGCACTAGACATATCAAAGGCCTTCAATAGAGTCTGGCACAAATCATTAATTTCCAAACTGCCCTCATTCGGTTTCTGTCCCTCCATCTATGCCTTTGTCTCTAATTTCCTTTCCGGCCGTTCCATAGCTGCGGTTGTTGACGGCCATCACTCATTTCCTCATCCTATCAATTCCGGTGTTCCTCAGGGTTCTGTCCTGTCTCCTATTCTCTTTCTAATTTTCATAAATAATCTACTCAACTGTACATCCAGTCCCATCCATTTATATGCAGATGACTCTACCCTACACAACTCAATTAGTTTTCCAGAACGCCCCAGCCAGCAGTCCCTCAAAAGCAAATGTAATGAAGCCATAAAACACTTATCTTCTGGTCTAGCTACTATTTCCAATTGGGGTAGAGAAATCCTTGAATGCTTCCAAAACCCAATTTATCCATCTTACTACCTGTCTGGAAACTCCAGAGGGATATCCCTTATTCTTCAACAATACAAAAATCAACCCTTCATCCTCTCTCAATGTTCTCGGTGTCTATTTTTCTTCTGCTCTCACTTGGAAGAACCATATTACCAGTCTCGCTAAGGCAGCTTCCCAGAAGCTGGGTGTGTTCAACCACCTGGAGGGGTTCTTTACCCCTGCGCAGCTTCTTGCTCTGTTCAGGGGCACAGTGCGTCCTTGTATTGAGTATTGTTCACATGTGTGGGGTGGATCCTCTCACACTGCACTCCTAGACAAATTAGAAAGGAAAGCCTTTCGTATAATTAACTCCCGTCCACTCACCAGCTCTCTGCAATCTCTCTCTCTCTCTTCGCCGCAATGTTGCATCCCTTTCGGTATTCTATCGCTGCTACAATAATCAGTGTTCCTCGGAGCTTTCCCAGTGTATACCACCTCCTCTACGTAGGGTACGTAGTACGCATTGCAACACAATCCGACCCCTACTGTGTGCAACTCTCCAACCCAAAAGTGAAACGCTATTCTCAGACTTTCTCCTTATCAACTGCTGAGCTCTGGAACTCTCTCCCAGAATCAGTCTTTCCTTCTTCCTATGACTTAAATTGCTTTAAACTCTGTGTGTCCAGGCATTTTAGCTCGAACGTCCCTTGATTTTGGCCCTGTCATTCTTTCAACTCTTGGGGAGGCACTCGCTGCAGGCAGTTATACCCTTTGTCTCCCTCATTCACATAGACAACAAAAATGCGACCCTCCCAAGACGAATGGCTGTATATGTGTGTTGCGGGCATACTATAAACTTTCATAAATAAATTATTTACCAAATAAGTTATTTATTTATATAATGTAAAGGTAGGATGAAATTGTTATAATTTGAGGTACCGGTATTAAATGTTAAGTTATATACGTTAGATTGTTTGTATGTGTCATATAATTATCCATTTTAATACACATGCAAAGAGATACATTATGAGAGTATATAATAACGGATTAATATTATATATATATATAATGATTTTCGCATCAGTTCCCGTATATGAATATAATAGAACAATAGTCATCAGGCAGCGTAAAATGTACATCTGGCTACTCAAAAAACATATTTTAATGAGTATCGAGTTGAGTGTCTACCATTTTTACTGCAATCGCATTGCTTATTTTGATTAAATATGTATATATTCTACGCAACCGATATTTTTAGAAGCATGTTTTGTTGTCTTACTTCGTCATCGTGTAATGAACTTATGTAACCTGATCGTATGACATAATGTACGTCCTATTAAAGCTTACCATAATGAGGTGATATGTTATGTAAATATGAATGGTTTATTTTATGACAACTCATTGCACATCTATATTTTGTTAAGTAAGTTCTATATAAAATGCATGCTCGTCATTGATGTTGAATAAAAATCTTGGGCTTTGTCTACTTCATTAATTATGTCCATTGTTTGCTTGAATGTAAAGGAAAACATTGACAGTCACTGGTATAGAAAGACGTGGGTTTTTGGTTTCCAGATTAGAACTTTGAATATATAATGCGATATTAGGAGAACGAAAGCAAAGTTAATTGCATTTGGTAAAAATGTATATTCAATAAATAATTTGTGTGACCACCTAATAATACAATACACTTAGAAGAAATGTTAGCTTCATATGATGTAATGCTTAGTACAGTTCCCTGCATAAGTTGCGTTCCTCTCTGATATTATTCATGATAGTAAAACTAATATAACTGAATCTAAACTCTCCCTCTTACACTCTCTCTCTCTTTCTCGCTCTCCTTCTCTCTCTCTCTCTCTCTCTCTCTCTCTCTCTCTCTCTCTCTCTCTCTGTGTTTTCCGCTGTTTCTCTGCAAATTCGCTTCTGTTCCCCTTCTTAAAGTTGTATTGTAGGTTCAAAGACGCCTGACCTGTCTTGTGGGGAGACTGTACATTAGGATGGAAGAGGGAAGCTAGGTTGAGTGGAGGGTGTTTGTATGTGGCGGTGGAATGCTAAAAGTGTGGCTTGGTAATGGTCGGTCACACACACATACAGCAACACAAAGACTTACAAAGAGAATATGTGAGTCATATAGAAAGGGGGGTAGAGTAGGAAAACCTCCATTGAGGTGGACAATCGTTGGAAGATAGAGGAATGACTATAAATCAGGCAAGAACAGTGGTAAAAAATAGGAATGAATACTGGGTTTCTGGGTTTTTCTCCGGGGCGACCTAGATGCGTGTGTATGTTATATTGTACCTATTCGGTTTCTGTCTCCATTCAGCCACCCTAAAAAAAAAAAAAAAAAAAAAAAAAAAAAAAAAAAAAAAAAAATGTGCCAGGGTATAATGTACAGATAAATAAATATAACTTACAATCGTAAACACTCAAACGTTCTTCAATTATTAATATGCACATCAATATACATCACAACATCAATACACCCACACTCATCCCTAAAGCACTGTTAAACAAACAAATCATCTATTTTGAATACAGCAGCAATACACACATCCACCCTTCGGCATTTCCAAAACACGAATGAAACACAAACTGTACAAGTGTTACAGATTAAACTTAGTATTTTTGTGTAGACTATTGAACAGACTCGTACCCCTCACATTCCAGCCAGTTCAAGATGGTACAAAGGAGTACAAAGGAGTACAAAGGAAATCAAGCAACAACAGATCTAGTGACCCTTCTAGGTTGCTTGTCCTCCAAAACACTGAGGATCAAGTGTCCAAACAGTGGTTTAGAGTGGGTAAGGGAACATTGGAAAGGGAAATACTGCCCTGGAACTAATGTCCGTGGCAGGATTAGGAAGTTAGTAGGGGACAGATGGGTTAGTAACTGAGGGGGGGATAAAATAAAGTTATTCATTTACAAACGCAGTCAGTCGCGGGTTTGATGCGAGATATTTGTCTAGGCGGAGTTTAAATGAATCAACGGTGATGCAGTCTATAACGTTTCGGGGAAGCCCATTCCACAAGTTGACAACTCGATTGAAGAAGAAATTCTTAGATTCGTGTGAGTTAAAAGATTTACCAATAATTTTGCAACCGTTTCCCCGCGTGTAATTAGATTGGTCGATAGTGAAGTACTTACTACAGTTCATATTGTCGATGCCTTTGATGATTTTGAACACTTGAATTAAGTCACCTCTTAATCTGCGCTGGGTTAAAGGAAATAGATTTAATTCTCTAAGACGCTCTTCGTATGGTTTGTTCTTTAGGCTAGGTATCATTTTGGTAACTCTACGTTGAACTCGTTCTAGCTTGTTTATATCTTTTTGGTAATAAGGGCACCAGGATTGAACGCAGTATTCCAGAAGAGGGCGGACTAATGAATTGTAAAGGGTTAGGATAACTTCTTTGGATTTATGCTCAAATGACCTGCCTATAAAGCCAATTATTTTGTTTGCCTTCTTAACAACTTCTGAACATTGTTGACTCGGTTTTAGGTTACTCGATATTGTTACTCCCAGATCGGTTTCTCTGTTTACATTCTTAAGCTGAATGCCATTCATCGAATAGTTTGCTTTCTCATTTAGGTATCCGATATGTAGTACTTTACATTTATCCGCATTGAAACTCATTTGCCAAATTTGGGCCCAACATGACAATTTATCTAGATTGTGTTGCATATCGTCAACTTGTTCTTTTGAGAGTACGCTATTTGCAATTTTTGTATCGTCAGCAAATTTTGAGATTGTACAGGTGAGACCCTCATCTATGTCGTTGATGTAAATTAGAAAGAGAATTGGTCCTAGTACCGATCCCTGGGGTACCCCGCTACTTACATTGGTCCATTTTGATGCCTTACCGTTTATGACTACTCTTTGCTTTCTGTCGCTGAGCCAATTTTCTATCCATTTCAACACACCGTCTTGTATTCCATGCGCTTTTAGTTTTAGCAGTAAACGTTTGTGGGGAACTTTGTCAAAGGCCTTTTGAAAATCAAGGTATATAATATCTACAGCTTTACTCTCATCGTAGAGGTTGAGGATATCGTGGAAGAAGTCTAAGAGGTTTGTTAAACAGGAACGTTTTTTACGAAAGCCGTGTTGAGTATCTTTAAGTATGTTATTTTCCTCTAAGTGATTTACGAGTCTGTCTCGTATGACCGTTTCTAGCATTTTACATACAACTGAGGTTAAGCTAATTGGACGATAGTTACTGGGTAGGGATTTGCTGCCTTTTTTGAATATCGGTGTTACGTTGGCTAGCTTCCACTGATCGGGCATAGTTCCAGACTGCAAGGATTTATTGAATAGTAATGTCAGTGGTTTAGAGAGCTCATCCTTAGCTTCCTTTAGAACTCTAGGCGAGATTGTATCAGGTCCAGGCGTTTTATTTACCTTGAGTTTATCTAAACAATTCAATACTTCTCTCTCTGTAACGGTGATATTGCTTAGAACATCTGAATTATCAATCTGAATCGGCGATGGTGTAGGGATATCACTGAGGTCTTCTGTTGTAAAAACTGATGCAAAGAAGGTATTGAGGGCATTACTCATTTGTTCTTCGTCTTTGGTGTATTCTCCATTTTCATCGACTAACGGTCCAACAGTTGAAGTAACAACTTTTTTCTTTCTGATATAACTATAGAATTCTTTCGGGTTTGTTTTACTTTGATTCGCAATATGTAACTCTAAGGTCTTTTTACTTTGCTTAATTAACTTTTTGGCTTTGCGTCGTAGCTCTACAAATTTCAGCCGTTCTTCGTCATTTTGTGAGGATTTTAATCTATCATTAGCACATTTTTTAGCAAGCAGGCAGTTTGAAATATCTTTATTCCACCATTTGGGCTTATTATTATGGCCTGGACGCCGAGTTTTGATGGTATGCAGTCTTGCACTGCTTTTAGGTAAGTGGCTTCGAATAACTTCCAAGATGTATTTATGTCGTTATTGTGAATTAAAAAGCTCCAGTCAGTTTCTTTAAACATAGCTCTAAGTTTATGGAAGTTTGCTTTCTTGAAATTAGGGACTTTTTCGATGCTACTATTTGGTTCGTTACTAGTAAACTTTAAAGTGAAAGTTATCGTACGATGGTCGCTGTTACTGAATTCATCACCAACATTCAAATTCTCTATTAATTCTTCTTTTGTTGCAAGTACAATGTCAAGAACGTTATTACCACGGGTCGGCGTTCCAACAAATTGATAAAGCGAACTCTCTTGCAAGTTCGTATACAAGTCATGTCCGGAGTGTGAAGTAAGAGTATCGCCCCACTTGGTCACAGGTAAATTAAAGTCACCAAAAATTACGGTATCTTGTGAGTTACTTACATCTGCAATTTGTTCGTAAATTTCTCGGTCAGTTTGCACTGATTGAGCTGGAGGTCTGTATATTAATGCAAGTATTATTTTGGTACCTTTATTATTCTTTATTAGCACAACAGATGCGTCGACGTTCACAATTTGAGGTTTTGACAAGAGGGTAGGGTTAAGACTTTCTTTGATATAAAGTAAAACGCCACCTCCATTTCGATTTATTCGGCTTTTCTCAAACATTACATAACCGGGAAGTGAATACTCTGCTAAAAAGTCTCTATCTTCTGTATTGAGCCAAGATTCTGTTATGCCAATCACATCATAATTTTCTGTAAACACTAGCTCCTCTAAATCTGAAAATTTATTGCGTATGCTACGAGCGTTTGCATAGAAAACCTTTAAATTTGTTATTTTAGAACTCACGGAACGCTCTTTAATAATATTTTTGGTTCTTGTCGGATCTACATTTATGTTCATGGCTGTCCTCGGTCCCCGCTGTCTTCGGTCCTCGCTGTCTTCGGTCCTTATCGCTGGTGGTCCTCGGTTGCCTCTGTTTTTTTCTTGGCGTTGGATGATTTATGTCACTGCTGCTTCTTCTCGGATGGCGTTTTTTGATCCATGGCTGCGGACTGCTTCGTGTAGGAGACGACCCATGCGTGCTGAACCCACAGGGTTTAGATGAGTGCCATCCTTGCGGAACAGAGTAGGCTGGTTGTAGAAGTTGTCCCAGAGGTTGATGAATTCAACTTCTTCCCTCAGACACAAATGTTTTAGTCGGCTATTTGTGCTGAAAGCCTTGTCGTAGAATTTGTCAGGTGCGTCGATCTTGGGGAGAATGCCTGAGATGATGATATTCCTTGACTTGTTTTTTGTAGTGCTGGATCATCTTGCGATATTTCTCCATCAACTCTTCGGATCTGGTGCGCATGACGTCATTTGAACCAGCATGGATGACAAAAAGGGTATTTTCATTTGCATCCTTTGTGGTATCTTCGAAGGCTTCCACAATGTCGTCCAGTCCAGCTCCTGGGATGCAAAATCTTTTTCGTTGATTTGGGACTCTGTCGCAGAACTCTTCGACCTGTCCTCGTAGGATGGAATCCCCCACGAGCCTGGCCTCTTCTGGTTCGTCTTCCATCTCTACCAATATCTCAAATCTGTTTGACATTGTGACTGGTAGATGAGACCTTTTCTGCGTTGGCCGTGCACCATTCCTCACTGGTGTAAATCCGGAAACCTGTGGTGGCGGGACTCTACGTACAGGTCGGGGAGAGGAGTGGTTAGAACGGGGGCGAGGGGTTGGTACTGTTCGTGCTAGCAGGCTTCTTGCACGAGGAGTGGGGGAGAGACTAAGGTGAACAGGGCGGCTGTCCTGGTTTGATGTCGGCTCAGGTTCATCAGAAGCATCTGCTGCAGTGTCTACTGCAGGTGTTGGATTGTTGGCAGATGACGTTGGGGCGGTGGTGGATGCTGGAGTTGAAACAATTTGAGTTAGTGATACTCCAACGTTGAGTGTTACAAACTCTTGGAGTGATTCCAGCTTCCTGGTGAGGGCGTTGATCTTGTTGAGGGCTTCATCCAATTTTGCTGTCAAATCCCCTTTCAATTTGCTGGTAATGAAAGTATGGAGAGTAAAAGAGTACGTAAAATACAATGAAACTAATTTTTCCAATCACATCTTGATTCTATAACACCTCCACAAATATTGCCTAAGAACATTGTACTGTGGGTTCTCCAACGAACTGAACTAAACTTAATATTACGTAAATAATTATTGTCTAACTACCTTCAGTCATTTCCAACACATTCTTTGAATAATTTCACATATACAAATGTATAGTTGTCACTTTGATTGAAGCCAAAGTTTTCCAATGGCCTTTGTCTGACTCTCAATCCGCTACCTTCACAAACTCGGAAAGGAGGTAGGCAGTGAGGAAGGTACGGAAGGAGGTAGGCAGGGAGGAAGGTAGGGAATGAGTTAGGCAGCAAGTAAGGTAGGGAAGGGAGGAAGGTAGGGAATGAGGTAGGCGGCGAGTAAGGTAGGGAAGGAGGTAGGCAGGGAGGAAGGTAGGGAATGAGTTAGGAAGCAAGTAAGGTAGGTAAAGGAGGAAGGTAGGGAATGAGGTAGGCAGCGAGTAAGGTAGGGAAGGAGGTAGGCAGGGAGGAAGGTAGGGAATGAGTTAGCCAGCGAGTAAGGTAGGGAAGGGAGGAAGGTAGGGAATGAGGTAGGCAGCGAGTAAGGTAGGAAAGGAGGTAGGCAGGGAGGAAGGTAGGTCATGAGTTAGGCAGCAAGTAAGGTAGGGAAGGGAGGAAGGTAGGGAATGAGGTAGGCAGCGAGTAAGGTAGGGAAGGAGGTAGGCAGGGAGGAAGGTAGGGAATGAGTTAGACAGCGAGTAAGGTAGGGAAGGGAGGAAGGTAGGGAATGAGGTAGACAGCGAGTAAGGTAGGAAAGGAGGTAGGCAGGGAGGAAGGTAAGGAATGAGGTAGGCAGGGAGGAAGGTAAGGAAGGAGGTAGCAAGGAGTAAGGTAGGGATGGCGGTAGGCAGAGAGGAAAGTAGGGAAGGAGGTAGGCAGGGAGTAAGGTAGGGAAGACGATATTCTGGGAGGAAAGTAGGGAGTAAGATAGGGAAGGCGATAGGCAGGGTGGAAGGTAAAGGAGGTAGGCAAGTAGGAAGGTAGGGAAGGAAGTAGGGAGGGAAGAAGGTAGGTAAGGAGGAAGGTATGGAAGGAGGTAGGCAAGTAGGAAGGTAGGGAAGGAAATAGGGAGGGAAGAAGGTAGGTAAGGAGGAAGGTATGGAAGGAGATAGGCAAGTAGGAAGGTAGGGAGGGAAGAAGGTAGGCAGGTTGGGAAGGGGGGAGGAAAGTAGGCAGGAGGAAGGTAGGGAATGATACTGGACTGCTATTGCCTTCATCGCGAACCAATATCTTAACACAGGCTTGGGTAATGTTGCTGCAGACAGTATTGATAGCATGATATAATTGGTGTATATATATATATATATATATATATATATATATATATATATATATATATACAGTATATATATTTTGTTTTATATAAATAACTATTATATATAAAAATATATATGTATATAATTATATATATATATATATATATATATATATATATATATATATATATATATATATCTACAGGGTGTCCCACAGTTTTGTCAAATACTTCCAGAGATGAAAGATTAAGTAATTCTAAGTAAAAAAAATTATATATACATAGGCTTTTGGGGGCATTTTTTTGTAGTTATGGACCCTTAACCCACTGAGCCCCAGCTAGTTAAGAATAAATGTACCACCAGGGACCAGAGGGTTATCCAAATTTTTTTTTTTTTTCAGAAAACACCAGGAATGGGTTAGAAATGAAGCACCACCCAAACAAATGGATCCCCTAGGTCATTAAGGGGTCCTACGGTGCGCCCGAAAGTCGGATTTACAAGAGGGGAAAATTGAAGGCAAAAACACCCAAAAACAGGTTTTTGCGCACTTACGCGCACGCGGTTGGACTTGGAGAGTTTTCAACCATCGGCATGGTTGCGTGGGATACTTACACAGTTCCCATACAAATCTGAGCCCTCTAGCTGCCATAGGACCGGAGTAATTAACCCCCGACGACACTTGTGCGTCGTGGGGTCTAGCGTTACATACATTACCGACGACACGTTGTCGTCGCTGGTCCTCTGTGGGCTAAAGTCGGCATTTTTTGTTTTTTTGTTTTTTATAATTTCTAACCCTGCTTTTCTTCAATTAGATAAGGATAGGAAAAAAACTATAAAAGTGTATTATGAAGCATGATATCAATACTTCAACCTGACACCAAAAACTTCCCTACATCGTACTTCATATTCCCTTGACATAGAGTTGAATATTACAAGAGACCAACAAAGCTTTATTTTAAGCTCATCATCACGGAAAGAAGAATAGAGTAACAGACGATTTTTGGGTGTTTTCATTAAGTATTGATACCATGCACCATCATACAGCATTTAACGTTATCGCTATTCATTTTCATTAATCGGAAAATGGGTTTAAACTGACGGAAAACACCAAACAATCCACTGTAGCTCCTTTCTTCTTTCGGCGATGATGAGTTTAAAATTAGGTTTTGTTGGTTTCTTGTAATATTCAGTTTGAAGTATTGATAGCATGCTTCATAATACACTTTATAATTTTTTTTTCCTATTCCCATCTTATTGAAGAAAAACATGGTTAGAAATTACAAAAAACACCAAAATGCCGACTTTAAGGGTCCATAACTACAAAACAATGCCCCCAAAAGCCTATGTGTATATACACAGTTTTTACTTAGAATTACTTAATCTTTCATCTCTGGAAGTATTTGACAAAACTCGTGGGACACCCTGTATATACTGTATATATAGGCCTACCTGTACAATCTCAAATTCTGAAGACGAAAAAAAAAGAAGCGAATATCGTACTCCCTAATGAACATGTTGAAGATATGTAACATAATGTAGATAAGTTGTCACATTGGGCTCAAATTTGGCAAATGTGTTTCAAATTTCGGATAAATGTAAAGTACTCCATATCGGAAACCGAAAAGAGAAAGAAAACTATTCAATGAATGGCACCCAGCTTAAGTGTGAAGTCAAACTGATTTGGGAATAACAACATTGAGTAACCTAAAACCAAGTCAACAATGTTCAGAAGTTGTTAACCTGTCCAATACCAGCGATGGCTGGCAGCTGTCAGTAGATAAGTCCCAGTCCCAGTGACGGCTGGGAGCCGTCAGTAATGTACGTTCCTTGTAGTATCAGGATGTGCCTGGTACCACAACCGTTTGAGCACTGCTCTCGATATAGCAACACTTCTCAGCTTATATCCAACCCTCTGAAGGCTGGGAGAGCCAGTAATCCTCTATCTCTTGAGGTGGAAGGTTGTTCTATCTTGCCATTTTGGCCACATTGCTTGGGACCTGGGGGGGGGGGGACTTTTATTACTGTATCCTCCGGTACAGTAGGGGGTAAGAAACCAAACAAAATAAATAGCTTTATAGGCTGGTAATTTTAGCATAAATCCAAAGATGTAATTCTAACTCTTTAGAATTCCCTAGTCCACCGGGGGGACTCCACCCTCTACTGAAATATTGTGTTCAATCATGGTGCCCATACTACCAAAAAGATGTAGACGATCTAGAACGAGTTCAACATAGAATTATCAAAATGATACCTTGCTTAACCCTTCCCCCCCGGGGGCCCCCTCCTAAGGACAGTGTCAGGTACCCGGGCGATTTGGCCGAAAAACGTCTAGGCCTAGGCTACCGTATCTTTGTTATTTTAACTGCTAGAAATTTCCCACGCATTTCCATTCTGTAGACTGGCGTTGAGTAGAGCTCTGTAAGTCAACTGGTTCATTTGTGATGACGATTTCCGTGGAGCGAATTTTTCCGCGATGTTGACAATATCGGAGCTTTTCAGACACTAATTTCGTTATACCATACAACAACAACATTGATCCGACGTCTCCTTCTTGTTTTCGGAGATGCGGTGACGCAATGACTGGCTTTGTTTACATGCGTCGGACGCACAGCGTTCAGACCAAGCTGAATAGGCTTTCAAGCTTACTGCCTGTTATAAGGACATCTGGGGTCCTGCCCATCTGCCGCGGTGTCCTTATAAAAGAACAGCTGGGCTGGAAGGATTAAAGAACAATATATATATATATATATATATATATATATATATATATATATATATATATATATTGTTACGTATCTTGATTTAGAAGTGGTTAACTAAATAAAGAAAGAAAGAACAGTTAATATGAGAGTGTAGCAAACAGCTGAAGGCCAATAGAACGTAAAATATGAAAGTTTGTTCTGTTGTTACTTGTTTTACTTTAGTTGTTGGGTCAGTTATCCTTTATACTCTGATACAATTCAATTATATTTAATCAGTAAACTATTTAAAGTTACATTGAATGTTTCAATATGAAAGAGGCTATTAATTACGAATACAAAAGTTAGGTATGTAAGCAAGGTCTCAAGACACTAGAATATCTCAATTAATCTTGATTATCAGCAATGTATTAAGATCTTTTTATGTAATTGATTTAAGTGTGTTAACCCTTTAAAGATTGTTTTACTCTTTATATTATATCTTTATTTTTAGTTTATTATTATTCTCCCTTTAGTATTTTATCTTATTTATTCTTATTACTGAAAGACATTTGACTAAATAAAAATGGTAAGTAAATATTAGAAAGTCACATATAAAATGGAATTGTATTTATAAACGTAAATAAGGTATTTTACAATTAATCAAAATAATAAGCAATGAAAGTTATGATAGATGTCAGGATAGTTTTGCATACATTTTGATTTAACTAAAGTACAAATTAAAGTTTAGTAGGCTTAGGACTTTTACAATGCCTATTCCGAATAATAGCTTTACATAAAGTCAGGTAAGTATTTAACTTATACAAGGCTTAATCATTAATTATGAATGACAATAGTTTTACATCCAGTTAGTTAATTGTTAACAGGTAAAGTAGTCAATATTCAATCATAAATCATCTCTGAATCAAACATTAATTCTAATCACCAAAAGTAAACAGTAATTGATAATATATACCTCTCCAATTAAACATATATGATTCTCCAATCCAACCTATATGATTTCTCCAATCACAAAATCTTAAATCAAATGAGTGTATGTTTCTGACATACCTCTGGTTAATTAACAGTCACGAATAATCCCTAACTAACGAGTAAGAGGTCGCTTCCGGACGCTGCTTAACGTATATTAACCCCTATTATAAAAGCCTGTGAAGTCTGTCTCGTCTCCCCACCACACTGCTCGTTTCCTCAGCTAAGAAAGTACTAGTTTGAACTATCAAATCCCAGGCTTATATATCATTTCCCGGACCAAGCTAATCCAATCAGAAGTCAGGAAACAGGTGCCTAATCCAATCCGATGCAGGCAGGGTGTGAGAGCCAGTTACCGACGAGAACAGGTGTGCGGGAGCCAACCAGGTGTCAGAAGTTAGTGGGGGAAGGGGGCTGGATGCTCATCACGTCACAGGTGCCCCGCCCCTCTCGCTCGCTTTGGCGGGAACTTGAGGAATGTGAAGGATGTGTGGAATGTCACGTCAACACTAGCTAGGCTGCTTTCTCTCTCTCTCTCTCTCGTCACATAGGAAAGAAAGCGGGATAGTTTACTGCAGTTGTAAGTGTAAAGTCACGTTCAACAGGTTGGTCTGGTCACACGTCACATCTTGGTTATCTTCCAAATGTCACACCTCCACCGCTAGAAAAGAGTTCAAGAGGCGGAAAGTATATGACAAATTTTCAGACTCTTGACAAACAATCTGCTAACACATTCTGGACACCCTTAATATGTTTGACATCTAAGGCGTACTCCTGCAGCAACAAGCTCCACCGGGTCAGTCTTTGATTCTTGTTTTGGACCTTGTGCAAAAACTTTAATGGGTGATGGTCAGTATATACAGTAATGGAACCAAGGGAAGATTGAACATAAACACTAAAGTATTGGAGTGACAAAATCAATGCTAACAGCTCCTTTTCTATTACAGAGTAATTACGTTGAGCAGAATTTAACTTTTTACTAAAATAGCATAGAGGATGCAATACAATACAGTCATCCTCCTGGAGTAACACTGCTCCGATCCCAGTATTACTTGCATCAACAGCTAGGGAGGAAGACCTGGTGAAATCAGGGGCACGGAGAACAGGATAGTTAGATAGAATGTATTTAGTAGCACAATCGGAGGACCACTCAAACTTCACATCCTTTCGGAGAAGATCTGTTAAAGGTACCGTTAACCTTGAGAAATTTAAAATAAACCTCCTGTAGTATCCAATCATCCCTAAGTATCTTTGGATTTCTTTCTTATTGGTAGGCGTTGGGAATTTTGAAATAGACTCTACCTTAGCATGAGGAGGTGCAACCTGACCCTGTCCTACTATATATCTAAGATATTGGACAGTACTCTTAATGAAAGTGCACTTTTTTAGTTCACTACAAGATTTGCTTCAAAAAGGTTAGCAAAAAGCAGTCTGATTTGTTTGAGATGTTCTTCCCATGTATGGGAAAAAAGGAGGATATCGTCAATGTACACCACACACCCAGGTACCCCTTCAGTCACCTGATTCATTAGGCGCTGAAAGGTAGCTGGAGCGTTTTTCAGGCCATAAGGCATTACTTCACAGCAGAAGGCTTGATTGTTTACCACAAAACATGAAATCTCCCTTGCTCGGGGTGTAAGAGGTACTTGCCATTTATTTCATAAATGTTTATACATATTTTAATAATGCATCACTTAGCTCTACTCCCACTAGTTCTGTATATTTTGATAGAACTAAACTTAAAGATGCCCTTAAATTCCTCCTTTTCAATACTTATGTTAGATTCGGGCCGTACATTTTCAAACAAATATTAGGAATTCCTATGGGTGGAAATGCTAGCCCTTTAATTGCAGACTTATTATTGCTTGCTTTAGAATTTAAATATATAAAAGACTTAGTTGACAGTAGCAAGAAAAATAAAAATAAAAAGAAAATCCCAGAAAAATTAGCACTTGCTAAATTGTTAAGTAATAATAGTAGATATATTGATGATATTCTCGTTTGCAATTTGTTAAATTTTAATCAAGTTGCTAAAACTTATTTACCCTAATTCTATTCCCCTCACACAATGTAACGTAAATTATAAAGTTGAAAATTTTCTTGATAAATATAGAGATTGTTAATGAACAGTGCATACTTAAAGTATATCACAAAGTTGATGATTTTAATTTTAACGTAATAAACTTTCCTTTCCCTAGTAGTAATATCGATAGTAAAACAACTTATAATTGTTTTTATTCCCAATTAATAAGATTTTGTAAAATCTGCACTAAAGTAGATGACTTTTGGGCTAGAGCTAGGTTACTATACAGACTCTTAGTGGACAGAGGTTTTGAGGCAAGTAAATTGTTCCCTAAATTTAATCTTTTTAGGGTCAATTATTGTGACTATTCTAAAATTTGACATCAATAATTTGAATCAAGCATTTTTAACTTGAAGTTTCTTGTATAACCTCTGCTTACTTTTTGTCTGTATTTATTGTTTTTTGTCTGTATTTATTGTTTATCTTTTTCTTTTTCTATTATTAATATTAATATTGATGATTTTTTAAATTTATTGTTCTTGTTAAAAGAGTACCCTTTGTTTAAATCTGTTGTTACTTCATATTTTGCAATTATTTGTCTTTATATTATATGTATTCATTGTCGATAGTATCAATTGCTTACTTTTGCGATTTCCTTAGTTTATTTGTGCTATAAATGTAGGTTATTAATTTTGTAGGGTAGTTATTGATAGGGGTCACTTGAGGCATGCTATGCTTACAGGTACCTACCCGATAGCACTATCGTTAGTGAGTGCTGTACTGTATTTTATATATTATTTTGTAATAGTATAGATATCTTATCAATATTTGTATTTTGTACTATTGTTAATGTTTTGTCACGTTGCAAATTTGATTTTAAATAATATTTTGAAATATAACATGTAGTTTCTTTATTCATGTAGAGTTTAGTAAAAATTTGTCAGAACGTCCCGGACTTCCCAAACTTGACTACTTCCTTTAACGTGACGATAGTGCGTTGTTATATGTGCGATTAGTTTGCTTGGGAAACAGATTAACTTGCTCATGTAGTAATGTACACCCTATGTGGTGGATTGTGTTCTTTTATTTAATAATTTTAATTTTAGTAAGTGTTGTTTCCACATAGCGATTTTGATAATTTGGTTTGGCTTTGTATTGTCCTTGTCCCAATTTTGGTTTGTTTAGTTTGCAAGTTTTACATTTTAATAAGGTCAATTTTACTTATATAACTGGCTGTGCTAATCTGGTCAATACAATCATCAATCCGTGGCAGTGGATAAGTATCATTCTTTGTTACGGCATTGACTTGTCTGTAGTCCATACAAAATCTATGACTCCCATCTGGCTTAGGCACAAGTGTGACCGGACTACTCCACTGGCTTAAGGCTCTAGTAATTATGGCATTGGACAACATGAAATCTAATTCAACTTGCAGAATACTCCTGCGCTGTGGTGAGACACGGTATGGGGATAATTTATCTATGTCATGCATGGCCAATGAGGTGAGCCCTGGAGTATCACGGAACACACTGGGAGACTGTGATAAAACATGGATTAGTTCTTTAGCTTTCTCTGAGGGAAGATGACATAATTTAGTTGGTAATTCCCCTCCATGCTACTGAATTATATTTTGAAGTTGGATAGACCGCAAGACAATTCAAAATCGATACCTTCAGGATCTGGCACAGTCTGCTGCAGGATCTGTGGGTAAGGACTACAAACATCACCCGCACCAGGATGTCCACAGGTCCTTATTACTGTCACAGCAGGAGAATCTGGAGGAGAGGATTCAGGGGACCAATGATAGGGTTTTAACATATTTATGTGAAATACTTGCTTAGGCTTCCTCCTGTCTGGGGTAGCCACTAAGTAGTCAGTAACACTCACCCTTTTTACTACTTTATATGGTCCTCTAAATTTTGCTGGTAAAGGTTGGCCGAAAAGGTGAATGAGAACCAAGACCTCATCACTGGGCTGAAACTCCCTCACACAGGCTCTTTTTTCTTACCATACTTTCATGGTGTCTTTAGCCACTCTTAGATTTTGTGCTGCAAACTCGCACAAGGATCTCAGCCGGGTTTTGAACTCTGACACATACCTGAGGAGATTTTGGTTCCCTTCCTGACCAACTAGGCTGTCTGCAATAGCTGCAAAGGGCCACGTACCTGGTGACCGAAAACTAGTTCATTGGGTGAGAAGCCCAGAGATTCAGTTGGAACCTCACGGGTGGCAAACAACAGAAAAGGTACCCCCTTGTCCCAATCACCTCCAGTTCCTCACAATATTTTCTTAACATAGATTTTAGAGTTTGATGGTATCGTTCGAGGACCCCTTGACTCTCTGGGTGGTAGGAGTTGGACTTCACATGGTCGATACCCAATTCCTTCAGGGACTGCTGAAATATATTGGAAATCAAATTAGTACCTTGATCACTCTGCACCTCATGGGGGAAACCCATTCTGGTGAAGAATTTGAGCAGATCCTTAATAACTGTTTGGGCTGAAGTATTTCTTAACGGTATAGCTTCTGGGTATCGAGTTGCCATGTCCATTATAGTTAACAAATATATATGTCCCTGGGATGTCTTTGGCAATGAGCCAACGATATCCACTACCACCCGAGTGAAAGGGTTATCGAACACTGGTAAGGGCACCAGAGGGTGTGCAGATACCTTTTGATTAGGTTTTCCTGTCATCTGGCAGGTGTGACACACTCTACATAACTCCACTACATCTGCACGCATTCCTGGCCAGTGAAAGTGGGCTCTAATGCGATCTAAGATTTTCCTCACACCTAGGTGCCCTGCTAAGGGTATACTATGGGCCATTTCTAGTATATCTCTACGACAAGGTTTAGGAACTACTACCTAATGTACGTCCCATGCCCCGTCATCAATAGGTCTATGTGGCGGTCTCCACCTACGCCACAACACTCCTTTCTTCATATAAAAACATTCACCCTTCTCCTTCTCGCTCTCCTCGTCACTCACGGCACTGACAGCTAACTCCTTACACTCACTGTCATCTCGCTGCAACTCTATCAGGCCACCTGGACAATTAGGAGGGGTTTCATGATCATTTGGATCAAGGTTAGCCATAAAAGTTTCAGACAGATCTACTTCAGTCTCCGCATCAGGCACAGTTAGGGCATCATTCACTACTTTTTCATTCCTTTTATCTACCTTCACAGATGGTACACTTATATCTGAGGGAACTGCTACTTGGGCCATAAATCGAGTGACAGCACACACTGGGAAAAGTTTTGGCATCTCCTTCTCGAGCTCACCGGTCAGTGGCTCGTCAACAGGGGAAAGTGACAAAATGGGGTCTGGTCGGACCCTATCACCAGCCACATCATTCCCCAAAAGGAGTGTTACCCCAGGCACAGGGATGTCCTGAGGCCTACACAAAGCTATACAGGCTTCACCCTTCAGCAAATCACACTCAATCTCCCCATTCACCAAGTTAGCAGAAAATTGTCCTCCAGCACCTCTCATTATTACTGATTCGCCAGTTGGGCATTCAGAATAAGGATTCACCATGAGGGTGCTAGTAGATCCAGTATCTCTCAAGATATTTACCTCCTGTACACAACCCTTTATTTTCACACATCCAGATGAAATAAAGGGACGGTAGCTATTCTAAACTGATGGAGACACTAAGACAGGCTTAACCCTTGCAGGTTGTACCACACACGCTACTACACCATTTCCTGTCTGATTTACGTTAGCTAGGTACTCCTGCGGTCGGGAGTCCTGCATCAAAGGCATATTTGGGTGGTTTTGGTTATTTGGGGAGGCAGTTACTGCGGCTACTGTCTCCCACGGTCTCTCTGCTCTCTCTTTAGCCCAACACTGATTAGCTAAGTGGCCTCTCTTGCCACAGTAGGTACACACTTTCTGGGATATATTCCCCTTGTAAGCATTATTATTATTGGTTTGGGCCCCACCTCTGTTACCATTACCAGGAGTCACATTCTTAGTTGGGGGAGCATTTTTAGTTTGGCTTGCATGGAGAGACGTTACAGGCTTTTGCGAGTGACTAGATTTATCAGATTTGTGATTGGAGAACTTATTATTATCATAGGGTTTTGCCCACGAAATTTGTTGTTTAGTACATACGTATCAGCCATGTCTGCAGCTTCGGCAAGAGTTTCTACCTTTTTCCCTCTCAAATGATAGGCTACTGATGAATCTACTTCCATACGAAGTTCTCAAGCAAGATTATCTCTTTCAAACCCTTAACCCGTCCAGCCCTGGCTAGTTTTGTAATGTTTGTTCACCAGAACCCAGCCGGTTTTCAATTTTTTTTTTTATTCCAGAAACAATAGCGAATGGGTTAGGAATGAAGGAAAAACCACGAAAAAACGCTCAAAAAGCTTAAAGAATGGTCCTACAGAGCCCCTGAAAACGTATTTTACATGAGTAAAAAATTGAAGGCAATTACCCCAAAAAACCAGGTTATTGCGCGCTCACGCGCACGCACGTGGACTTTGAGAGTTTTCAACCATTGCGTGGGATACATACACAGTTCCCATACAAATCTGAGCCCTCTTGAGTGGCTACACCTGAGGTTACAGTCGGCGCAATTAGGGTGATGCGCCAGGCGCGTCTCTGGGGCTGTGCGTTACATACATCGCCGACGCGTCAGGCGCGTCGCTGGGGCTGTACGGGTTAAACTCAGTGACATTCTTATTGTTAGCCAGTTATTTAAAGCTTTGTTCATGGTCCTGGCAAACACGGTATGAGTTTACTCGAATTTTTTATGAGTCTTTCTGAAAGTTTGTCTATAATTTATGCTTCAGGCAGCAGTTTGTAGGTTTTTAGAATGGCTGCTTTAACCCTTAAAGATCGGGGCCCGACTTAAGTCCGAATCGAAAAATCTGGACTATGTGGCGAGGCCCGCCTTAAGTCTGAGTGCAATTTTGGCGCAATATTGGCTCTGAGAGAGAGGCGAGTGACTGGAGGAGCATGGGTTACCTCATGACCGCTCGCCACGGCCGCCGTGGACCAAATGAGATTTACTCCACTTACTCCTCACTCCCTCGCTACATACGTAATTATATAAAGAAATTACCGTATTTTACCGATTTTGTCTTTCGGTTGCACGATCGTTGCAAGACAACCAGTGATCGTAGAAGGATGGTTCAGGTGTCATTGGAAAGCTCAACTTACGCCATTTCAGGGATACATACTTGTATTACGCTCTGGGTCTTCTTTATGCATGAAAAAGAGCACGGAAACAACCCCATTTATGGTAAAAAAAAAACGCTGTGCGGCACGGTCAAATATACCGCCTACTGTAGGCCGCTCGTAAGGTGTTAAGACGGTCATAGTCTTGCCGAACCTCAGACTCTACTGAAATGTAAGTTTCCCGACCTTGTGCTGTCAACACCGTTTGCAACATAAATGGCCACCGATCCCTTGTCCACCCCATACCTGTAGAAATCTCCTCGAACAACACAAAAAAGTCCTGAACATTGTCCTCGGTGAACGGGGGAATTACACTCGTCATGGTTAATCCCGGAGGGGGAGCAAGCACATTGTTTTTGGACTCGGTTTGAGCAGTTAATTGGGCCATGCGATATTCATGATCTAGTTGTGCCTGTATTTGGGTTTGTTGTGACTGTGCTTGCAGCTGAGCGTCTGCCTGGTCAGCATTTAATCTAGCTAAATCAAGATATTGATCAGGAGTAAATCCCTCTGGCAAATTCTCACCAAACCGCATCTGTATCCCATTACCGAGTCCTCCACCATCCGCTCCGTTATGCTCTCCGCCCACACCCTCGTCACCGTGAATCACACCATTCGCTCCGTTAGGCTCACCGCTCTCGTGAATCCC
The DNA here is from genome assembly GCA_032716605.1 of Paralithodes platypus. NCBI lineage: Eukaryota > Metazoa > Arthropoda > Malacostraca > Decapoda > Lithodidae > Paralithodes > Paralithodes platypus. The sequence goes on from CM064524.1 coordinate 13,413,317, forward strand.
AAATAATTCTGACTTTATGATCTGTGCTATTTCAGGTTTTGTCTTGTCCGAGACCGTTAGCTCAAAATACGAGGCTAGTACTATTAACTCTGCCTTGGACAAGAGATCGATGTCATCGGCAACGGGTGACGATTCTAAGAAATTCTTAACATCTTTCTTATTAATCATTTCAGGGATGATTATGATATAATATGAACTTAGTGAAACTTATACAAAACGTATCCTGGCGAGGGCGCCAGTTAATTTGTTACGTATCTTGATTTAGAAGTGGTTAACTAAATAAATAAAGATAGAACAGTTAATATGAGAGTGTAGCAAACAGCTGAAGGCCAATAGAACGTAAAATATTAAAGTTTGGTCTGTTGTTACTTGTTTTCCTTTAGTTGTTGGGACAGTTATCCTTTATACTCTGATACACTTCAATTATATTTAATCAGTAAACTATTTAAAGTTACATTGAATGTTTTAATATGAAAGAGGCTATTAATTACGAATACATAAGTTAGGTATGTAGGCAAGGTCTTAAGACACTAGAATATCTCAATTAATCTTGATTATCAGCAATGTATTAAGATATTTTTATATAATTAATTTAAGTTTGTTAACCCTTTAATGATTGTTTTACTCCTTATATTTTCTCTTTATTCTTAGTTTATTATTATTCTCCCTTTAGTATTTTATCTTATTTATTCTTATTACTGAAAGACATTTGACTAAAAAAAAATGGTAAGCAAATATTAGAAAGTCACATATAAAATGGAATTGTATTTATAAACGTAAATAAGGTATTTTACAATTAATCAAAATAATATGCAATGAAAGTTATGATAGATTTCAGGATCGTTTTGCATACGTTCTGATTTCACTAAATTACAAATTAAAGTTTAGTAGGCTTAGGACTTTTACAATGCCTATTCCGAATAATAGCTTTACATAAAGTCAGGTAAGTATTTAACTTATACAAGGCTTAATCATTAATTATGAATGACAATATCTTTACATCCAGTTAGTTAATTGTTAACAGGTAAAGTAGCCAATATTCAATCACATATCATCTCTGAATCAAACATAAATTCTAATCACCAAAAGTAAACAGTAATTGAAAATATATACCTCTCCAATTAAACATATATGATTCTCCAATCCAACCTATGTGATTTCTCCAATCACAAAATCTTAAATCAAATGAGTTTATGTTTCTGACATACCTCTGGTTAATTAACAGTCACGAATAATCCCTAACTAACGAGTAAGAGGTCGCTCCCGGACGCTGCTTAACATATTATAACCCCTATTATACAAGCCTGTAAAGTCTGTCTCGTCTCCCCAGCTAAGAAAGTACTAGTTTGAACTATCAAATCCCAGGCTTATATATCATTTCCAGGACCAAGCTAATCCAATCAGAAGTCAGGAATCAGGTGCCTAATCCAATCCGATGCAGGCAGGGTGTGAGAGCCAGTTACCGACGAGAACAGGTGTGCGGGAGCCAACCAGCTGTCAGAAGTTGGTGGGGGAAGGGGGGGCTGCTCATCACGTCACAGGTGCCCCGCCCCTCTCGCTCGCTTTGGCGGGAACTTGAGGAATGTGAAGGATGAGTGGAATGTCACGTCCACACCAGCTAGGCTTCTTTCTCTCTCTCTCCCTCTCGTCACGTAGGAAAGAAAGAGGGATAGTTTCTTGCAGTTGTAGGTGTAAAGTTGCGTTCAACAGGTTGGTCTGGTCACACGTCACATCTTGGTTATCTTCCAGATGTCACAATATATATGTAAATATATATTTATATATTTATATATATATATATATACATATATATATATATATATTAGAGATGGAACTAATATCACTATTTGCGAATACGAATACAAATTTGTTGTTGTAAAATTCGCGAATACGAATACGAATAGCGAATATTTCAATCCTTATTTCATCTTTCAAGAACTGGTAATTATTTTTATGTCACCAACAAACGTTAAATAAATTACTATGAAATTAATTACCAGAAGTTAATACCGATGTGAATGTGTAATTTCTTAAATATCATAAATGAACTGTATGAATTAATGTTTAATATATTGTAAGAGTTCAGCAATAGAAAATTGAATAATTAAAATTAAATCCATTAAATTTTTTATGTTTCCAGTCCTCAGTCCCAATGTTGCCGCTTTTTTGGTACTAAAGTACCAGATTTGGTACATTTGACACTCTCAAGTACATTTTATACATTTTCCAATAAAATAGTCCATATCTGGTACTAAATACGAAATCAGTGAGGAAACATGATGGAATATATTTTAGTGACATGCTATTACATTGGATATGTCTGAAATGGCAATATTGCGACGGTTCAAATGTCCAGGTCCATCACACGTTCGTTTACCGGGCAGTTATTCCACTTTAGAATAATTTGGTAGGCCTACTTTTCACTAGTTTGGTCTGGTACTATTAAATACAGTTAAGTAGCAACACTGCTCAGTCCTCCTTCATTCTACTTTAGCAGCCCCAACGCACATCTACACTGTTATTTATTCGTTTGTGTTAAATTAAAAATTTAATATTTAACTTTTTTGTATATATTCTATTGGTTTCGTGAAAATATTCGCATATTTGCAAATAGCTATGAATGGAAATGCAAATACGAATACGAATACTAATATTGAAAAACATAGCGAATATTCGGAGATACGAATACAAATAGAATATTCGGTCCATCTCTAATATACAGTATATATATATACTAGCAGGGGTACCCGGCGTTGCCTGGTTTTAACCCCCAAGTGTCGGCGCGCAACATAAGTCAAGTATAATAAATCTGGACTATCTGGCGGCGCGCGACATAGGTCGTGTGGCAATTTCAGCACGTAATGTTGCTGAGAGAGAGAGACAAGTGGTGGCAGGAGAGTAGCGAGCGTATGACTGATCCAGACCACCGCAGCGAACCTACTGACATGAATCCCACCTCCTCCCTCCCTCTCTCACTCGCTACATACTGAATTGTATGGGGAAAGTACCGAATTACATGCTTTTTGCACTCGCGTTGCGCGGTTGTTGCAAGAAAACTAGCCGTCATAAAAGGAACGTTATGGTGTCATTGGAAAGCTCTGTTTATGCCCTTTCAGGGATAGATACTTGTTTTACTCTCTGGGTCTTATTTAGGCATGAAAATGATCACGTAAACAGCCCTATTTTGGTTAAAAACACCCCGCTGGGCGGTACATATAAATAAACCGCTAGCCCGCTAATCTAGTGTTAAATTCTAGCATAATCACCATCACTATTACCACCATTACTACTACCATAATCACCATCATCAATCACTACTACCACAATCATCACAATAAAACTACTACAATAATCACCGGCCGTGACCTCCCTGTGCCTCATTAAACGGCGACCTCGATTTCGACCGCTAAATGACATCCGATTTTGGATCTGGTCTCATCCGTATCCCGATTTTGGGGGGCTGCGAACAACTTTCGTTCCATACACCTTTTCGATCGGAGGCCTCCTTCTGCCCCAAACAGCCATTTTTTTGTCAATTTCAACCTCGAAACGACCTCCGATCGTGGCCTCCCCCCTCTATGACCTGACGCAGGTCAATTGACACCCACATGCAAAGTTTCAGCTCCCCTGGTCCAAAACTGCGGCCTCCTATGCAGAACACACAGAAAAACAGACACACGAACTGATTTAATAATGTAGTTGTAATATATATATATTATATGCAATATATATGCAATATAATATATATATATATATATATATATATATATATTATATAATTATATATATATTTTTTGCTTTTTCTTTAAGATATACGAGGTTAAAAGATAGGCTGTTTCCGCATTCAAAATGTTATTGTTCAGGTTTTCAATATTTCAAATCAATCTTATTTGAGGTTCCGTAAGAAGGTGAATAAGGTTGGCAAAGTTCATGGTTATAATCCGATGTTCCGCTAGACTCCTAGCATTTTCAGGGAATGATTAAATTAAACAAATTACAGCTATATATACATATTTGTAGATCAGGTGGGCGAGAGTTGGGCGGAGCTGCTGTGCGTTTGGGCGCCTGCTATTGGTGGCGGGTAACCTCCTCGCAAGTCGCTCGCTGTATCTTGTCGGTGGTTGGCTGGAAGTAGATGAAGTCGTCGATGGTTGGCTGCGAAACGTCGGATTATAACCATGAACTTTGCCAACCGTGTTCACCTTCTTATTTCATCTACTTCCAGCCAACCACCGACAAGATACAGAGAGCGACTTGCTAAACATGTATTGATACTAAAAAAACATATAATGTATGTTTTGTTTGAACGTGGCAAATTGGAATGACATCTTGCATTGCATTTCAAGTTTTCCTTAAAACACTTTCATCTGTCAGTTTGTCATTTTGTATGCATAGTTGCATAATAACATTTGACATATCATTCGCCACCACATCTAGAATCTCTATGAATTGCTTCACGCAATGACAGTTTTTTTCAGTGCATATAATTATCATCAATACTGTAGAGGTTTTCAATACAAATATCAAACTGATTGCGAGCAAAATGATCTCTTATTATACCAGATTTCACTGTAATATAGTACAGATAATTTCCATCACGGTTCAAGATGACACCCATTATATTGCATGGATCGCTGTTGCCCAAATCGACTAGTGGAATATTGAAACAAATGACATTATTACCTGGTTTTCCAGATCTATGAACCACTGTTGTGAGCTTCAACATACCCTCTGCTTGTTTTAATCGACTTTCAGCAGCTCTCTTGTATTGAGTTTTGATTTGATTTTGTCGATTACTTTCTGCAGGACGAATTTTAGTCCTACTGGCCCATCACTTGTCTCATTGTCACCCATCCAGGCTACAAGCATGTCTTGGATATCACAGTTGAGCCTCTTTACTGAACCCTGACTTTGTGGATGGCGAGGTGTACCATGCACTATCAAAAGTTCAGGCCACATTACCTTTAACTCCCTTATAATGTGCGCTGTAAATTCTGTTCCATTGTTACTTTCTAGGATCTTGGGTGCTCCAACTAAACAACAATAAAAAGATAAATCAATAAGGAAATAAATATAATGAACAATCGCAAGTAACATAAATCTTCATCCGGCAAGGGGGGATGAAATGAAGTTGTAATTTTGCATTGAAAAATTGGTTTGAAAAGTTTTTCTAAGCGAAATAGTGGACCGTTCAATATTAGAATACAACCAAGTACAACCAGCATACAACCACGTTCGTTTATGGCCACTGATACCCAAGTGAATTATATTCGAAATCAGTTTGATATTAATTTGTTATCAACACCCAAGTTGGATTTCAGGCAATGTGTAAAGAAAAAGAAAAACATACAGACATCCAGGCAACTTGTAAAATGCCTAATATTTGTTTAGGCATTTTATAAAATATCTGAATGAAACAGGCAACTTATAAGTTGCCAGATTGTTTTAGTAATTTTATAAATTGCCTGGTTTTACAAATTTCCTGTAACATATATATATACTTGTTTTTTTATTAGTTTAAGCATTCCTTGATAATGGTAGGTGTCAAGCGAAACATTGGATTATAACCATGAACTAAGCCAACCTTCCTTGTTCACCTTCTTACTGAATGTTACCCCTCTGTGGTTGAGATGCTAGGTGGAGTTATGATATTTATAAATAGCCAGAAGTCTAAGGGCATGGATATCCCAGAAGGGATACAACAAACTGAATCAAGAAGATATTCAATGACTATGACATATCGCAACATTAATTACATTAAGACCATATGGCACTAAAGTGGGTTACAAATAGAAAATAGCTAAATATGAGAATATCTTCTTATGAAACCCATAGCAGGTATTTATCACTGGTAATTGGTTATGCACTTTATTAGGATCATATTACTTTAACTATTATTTATTCTTTGTATTTATTATTTAATTATCTGAACGTTAATGCCACATCCCAAACACCAACACAAAACATTATTCTGTCCTCTTTAAAAATATAAAGGTCCCTGGGAAATATAAAGAAAGAATACATTTGTTTGAATAATTTAATAAACTAAAACTATTATTAGTATACAGTACAGTTACTCAAAATAATTAATATAGAAAAAAAAAAAAATATATATATATATATAAGCTAGGTATCATTTTCATGGTTTCAAGTCTTACAAAGTGTTTTCCCCTATTATATCTCGCTCTGATCTGAAGCTGCTAAAGTCACTTGGTAGTAGAAAGGACCTGGTCATCTGTAAACCTGACAAAGGGAGAGGCGTAGTTTTGCTTAATAAATTAGACTACATTTCGAAGATGAAGGATATTATACAAGATGCCTCTAAATTCACCAAGCTAATATATTCAGATATCCACAAATTAACGACTAAAATCGAGGATAAAGTTTCACGCTTTGTGAACAATTTAGTTTCCCTGAACGCCATTGATCTCGTTGAATCCCGATCCCTTAAGCATACTGGTTCATCCCCTGCAATCTTGTATGGTCTCCCCAAGATCCATAAAGCTTCGATCCCCCTTAGACCGATCATGGCAGCATATAATACAGCCTCATATAAATTGTCAAAATTCTTAGTACCTATCCTGAGTCCTTTCACAACCAATGACTATACTGTTCAGAATTCGTACGATCTAGCTCAATATTTGTCAGATTATAAATTACCTGAGTCATGTTTTATGGTTAGTTATGATGTCTAGTCACTTTTTACGAATATCCCACTTAATGAAACCATTGATATATGTGCAAATTTAGCTTTTTCGGGTGTCAATAAGTTTATAGGATTGACAAAGAGTTTTTAAGAATTTAATATCAGTCTGTGTTAAAGATAACATGTTCCTATTTAATGGTGATCTATACAAATAGATCGATGGCGTAGCCATGGGATCTCCCCTGGGCCCCACTCTTGCTAATGTGTTCTTATGCTTCCATGAACAAAACTGGATTAACAACTGTCCCATTGCCTTCAAACCACTTCTCTATCGTCGCTATGTCGATGATACGCTAGTATTTTTCCAGGAGAAAGGTCACGCTGTTAAGTTTTTAGAGTACCTTAATTCACAACATAATAACATTTCTTTTACCATGGAAGAAGAAAATGATTCCAAACTTCCCTTTTTAGACCTTTCAATTAACAAGAAGAATGGCGGTTTAACTCTCTCGATTTTTAGGAAACCAACCTTCTCGGGTTTAGGCACTAGTTTTTTCAGTTTCTGTCATTTTAATTTTAAACTAAATAGCATCAAGACTCTCCTCCATCGAGCATTTAGCCTCTCATCTAATTATTTTATGTTCCATAATGAAGTTAACTTTTTGAGGAAGTATTTTAGTAATAATGGATATACTGGATCATTCTTTGATAAACAAATAGGCAGATTCCTAAACAAGAAATTCCAACCCAAAATGTCTATTCCCACAGCAAGTAAGGAGGTTATTTATTTTTGCATTCCTTATCTAGGTGACTGGACCAAGAAAATAATAACGTCTCTTGAGATTACCTTACTTAAATTTTACCCTGACAAGATCTTTAAATTCATACCTGTTAATAAGTTCACAATTGGTTCATTTTTTCATTTTAAAGATCGCCTGCCAGACAACCTACGCTCGTCAATTGTTTATAGTTTTAATTGTCCCAGTTGCCAAGCGGGATATGTGGGCAGCACTGTTCGCTCACTTAAGACTCGAGTTGATGAGCATTTAGGTCAGTCTTACAGGACGGGTCAACCATTCACAAACCCTCCTCACTCTGCTGTGAGGGACCATTGCACTAAGGTATGTAAAATTCCGCTAAACAAGGACAACTTTAAAATCATTGATAGTTGCTCTTCTATAAACTTGAGAATTTTGGAATCCCTTCACATTAAGAAAATTCAACCTAAACTCAATATTTCGACTTCTGCTTTCCCCTTAAGTGTTGCCTAATCCCCCATATGTTTTCAAATTTAATTGTTTAGTATCTATACCTTTTATTTTATTTAGTTTTAGGTTTTAGCGTTACTCAGATTTAAATTTACAGACTTTAGAATCCCTCAATAAATTAATGTTTTCGTTTTTGTTCACTTTTAGGTCACTGATGATGGCATACACTACATGTCGAAACGTTTGAAAATGTGTGTAATAAAGATGTTGGTTGTTACGTCCCTCGTCATTCTTTTCCTCATATATATATATATATATATATATATATATATATATAGAAAATATAAATTATGGTAACAACTCTTTACTAAATATATTTAAATATTTAAAAGTTAAACAAAAAAACAAGCTGCAAATAATCAATTTAGATGGTCGGTTGTCCTCAGTGAAACTCACGATCACCCCTAAACTCGGCCACTCTTTTCACGCTCAGGAAGACGGAAAAGAGTGAAGTGAAGTAATCCAATTGGGCCGATGTAATCCACGGAACAACCCTATGAGACTCCAGTTAAGTTATTACCCTTGGGGTAAGCTCGTCAAAACCCCAAGTCATCTCTGATTAGTAAGAACTGACAATCGGCACCTGGCAGCAAGAGCGTGAAATATCTAGAAATCTTGTGGGGGCTCACTGTTTCAGGTCTGGTCAATGTCTCGTGGTGGGTACTGAAGCAGTGAGAGGGGAAGGTCGGAACAGCTAGCCGTGAAACTCAGTTCGGTATGATGCAGGGTGTAACATACCTCCCCCCGTAAGACCTGCGGCATGAAGTGGAAGAGGTACAGAGTCAAGGGATGAAGGCAGTTCTCTGGAGAGGGTGTCCGTGATTCTGTTGTCGACCCCTTTAATGTGCTGAACCACCAGCCGGTACTCCTGTAACAGCAAGGCCTACCTGAAAATCCTCTGATTATTATTTTTCATCCGGTTTATGAAAACTAGGGGGTGATGGTCGGTATAGACATTGATGGATGAGGAGTCCTGGGGCAGATAACACTCGAACTTCTTGATAGCAGACACCAATGCCAAACACTCCTTCTCGATAGTGGCGTAGCTCCTCTGGTGTTTTTTCAACTTAGTAGAGTAGTATGATACAGGATGTAGAATGCCATCAGCCGGAACCTTTTGTAATAGGAACGCCCCAACACCCTGGTCACTAGCGCTGTGACGTTAACCACTCCGTTAGAACCGCATGGCTTGTCCTACAGTGACTTGCTAGGATCGCCAGGGCAGTGGATGGGGCTACAGTTTATGTATTAGAGTGTGCTTTATTTCATATGAAAGCTTGTGTCATGGGCAGTCCAGAAAGGCTCTTTGTTTTCACCCATGTCAAGGCTTTATATATTTAATTGTAAAGCATATGTTTTATCATTAACTAGTAATGATGAGATCTGGGAGAGAGAGAGAGAGAGTAGAACAGAGTGAGAGAGAGCGCGCAGTGTTTTTGTCCCGCTCGATGACGTCACGGCTGGCTGCCTCGTGGGGGTTGGTGGAGAGAGGTCCTTACCATGCTGTTAGCTCCCTTGCTAGTGGCTAGAGGACTTGTAACCGCTTTTTTCCCACGCACCTCGAGCTAGTGCGAGTATCTATACAGTTCCTCGCCACTCTCTCCCTCAGATCTGGTTTCTAGAACGCATCTATCTCATCCCTTGCTACCTGTCACCCGCTCGCACCTGAGAATCTTTTCCTCTGCCTACCTCTCTCTTTTTTCATATCTTTCACCACCTTTTATTAATATTATCCCCTCTGGTTAACTCTGCAAAATCAGCTTCATGCTGGCCAGTTGTATTGTGCGTTAAGGTCTGATATAACCCATGTATGTTAGTTGTTAAGATAAGTGGATCTGGAAGCATTGGTTGGCATTTATATTGTTTAAGTACCGCGTCCTATAATTATTAGTGTTCTGCTGGATTAGATAATGCTAGACTAGAAGTCTGATATTATAAGGTATTGTTTCCTATGGGTGCTGGCTTTAGATAAAAGCTGCACGACATACCTGAGAACTGGAGTTGATTGAGTAAGTTCTAGTCTGTGTGCCATTGAGAGTAGAGCATGCACGAATGAGGGCTTTTTGCCTATACCATTCTGCACTGTTCTAAGCTCGTTGTTTGTCTTTGAGGTACGCCAGGAGAACGCTTAATACTTCGGTATTAAGGTTTCTCAAGAGAGCTACCCTTCCCTATAACGTAATATTTGACGCACAGACTTGAGATTTGCACTAGGCTATGCGGCATGCCATGCGCACCAGTATCTCGTATCATTGACTCTAGCTAGACTTTATCAATCATAGTAGACATTAAGTATATTAAACCAAGTACTCTTTTTATGAATACCCTTTTATCATTACACAAGCATTTCGCAGCCTAGTTTGATGTATGGAGACACAAACGACTTAGGCTCTTTTTGTTGATAGGAATACTGCATTGTCGTGGCGATTATTATTGTTGTAGTGTTTAGGATATTCTTGGCTCCGACGGCATTATATATTCTGCCTTTTTGTGTGCATAGCCTGTACGAGCATTGTTCCGCTGCCTGCCTTTTTGGGTTCCATTTCCGATACGAGCATCTTTATAGCATCTAACATTTAAAGAAGATTCCTTGTTAGTGTTGAAGGACTTTAGTGCACTTTCTTTCATGCAGGAGTGCCTGACATTTATTGATTAAAGTAACGTAAGCTGTAACTTCTCTTACCACCTTACTTTGCATACCATAACCAAGCACCTTCGGTTATAGGTAGTAATAGGCTGTTTTCACATAACATTAAGCCTAGAGTAGATGCACATTTATTGAGAGTTTGATAGCCTATTATTGCATATAGAACTCTGTAGAGTATTTGTGTTCTTTGTTCACTGGGAATATACATCAGAGGTTGGAGCTAGCGCTTTCCGTTGTAACATTTATGCCATTACTAGTCCAATGAATAAGAGCCCTGATATATTTGAACCCCAGTCGTAACAAATGGCGACCTTACCTAGGATTTGGTGAACCTACATTTATTAGCAGGGAACATTTGTTGTTTTGGAGAATATTTTGCGGGGATCAGCAAGAAAATATTTGTTTTGCAACATAGTATAGCCCTTGAGTATTTCCGAGAATTTTTGTGTGTATATTGAGGTATAAGAGTTTGGGGTACTTCTTTTCTGAATATTGTGGTGAGAAATTTTTGTGAGCATCATGTCTTATACCGGATCAGAGGAGAATGGAGACACAGTACGTAATGTCGAAACTGAGGAACAGCAGTATGATGATATGGTTAATCAGGTGAACTGTGAGGAGGATGCTAGGATATTTTTGCAATGGCCTGTTACTGCCAAGCGGTTGGAGGGCATGGAGTGGTACGGTCTTCAATGCCTGGCCACAGCTATCGGTCATGCGGGTACTAGCGGCATGACCAGGAATAACTTGATAACGTGTGTACTGGGCAGGGTGACTGGTGAGCGAGATGGGTTGAGTGCTCAGAGCCCTTCGGCCATGCTTCCCCTACACTCGACTCCCAGCCATCCCAGTAGTTTGCCGACCCCGGGTACGCTTCCACAGTTGGGTGGTGACTGGCAAGGTGGGTTGCCTCTGGGGGGACCACCGGTAATTTCAAACATTGTAGCACCTTCACCTCCTCAAGGGTTAACTCCAGAATTATTGCTTCAGCTCGAATTAGCTAAGATCGAAGAGAGAAAGGCTATCAGGGTATGTGAGCTTCAGCTTCAGAGTCAGCAGCACATAGAGCTAGCAAAAATCCAAGCTGATTTAGAGTCGACTAGGTACTGTGCCGACATGGACATAGAGAAGTCGCGAGTAGAGACAACGGGAGAGCGACTTGGGGCTGGTAACCGTGTTCATGAGCAGTCTCTCTCGCACTTATTGAAACTGGTTCCGGTGTTTGATGAGAGTGGTGTAACAGAATTTTTCACACGCTTTGAGAAGAAGTGCCAGGAACACCAGTGGCCAAAGAATAAATGGGCAGCACTTGTATCCTCTAGATTAATAGGCAAGGGTCTTAAAGCCTACGATGCGTTACCTTTGGAGTTATGTATTGTGTACGAGGATCTCAAGGAGGCTGTCCTGAGGGCTTACGAACTGCAACCAGAAACGTACCGTTTGAAGTTCCGGGGTGTAACTAAGGGAAGAGATAGCACCTTTTTGGAACATGCCCGGGACTTGTCCGATGCTATGGGGAACTGGCTCCGATCTGAGAAGGTAACAACGTTTGATGGAGTTAAGCAGTTGATGATGTTGGAGCAGTTCTTTAAGAGCACGGGCGGTGATCTAACTTTGAACTTAAAGGAGAAAAACCCAGAACTCTAGTCGAAGCAGCAGAAATGGCTGATCGACGGCTGTCGTTGATTCGGGGTTGCGGGTCCTCAGAGAAGTACGATGTAAGTGCTAAGGACCGTTATCCTCCCCCTCCCCGTAACAATGACACATTTAAACAGAAGAGCCATGAAACTAAAACTGAATCCAAACCTTACACCACACCGTATGTGAAAAGTCAGGGGCCTTTTACATCACAGTATAAGCCGAAACCGAAATTTATGTGTTTTAGTTGCCACCAGGAGGGTCATAAGGCAAATGAGTGCCCTAGTCGACCTCCTCCGGCAGCCGTGTCTTTTGCTCACGGCATTGGAGTGTTCAAGAGGACATCGGAGTTTGTTAGAGGCATTTCTTCTGAGGTAAATACACTGCCAGTGCAGAAGGATCCGGAAGGCTTATTCCCTGTCCGTGATGCCTTTAGTGAGCACAGGGGACTCGGTTGTGTGGAGTGGGGGGGTAGAAGACATGAGGTGAGAATTTTGCGTGACACTGGGGCATCGCAAACACTGTTGAGAAATTTCACTGGTAAACCTGTCAATACGGCGCGGGTGGTTGTGGTTCAGGGAGTTAATGAGACAAGGTCATACCCGCTTGTAAGAATGAAGGTGGAAGTTGATGGTGTGACTCGGGACCTGGATGTAGGAATTGTGGAGAAGTTACCTGTTGGGGGCGTCGACCTCCTTCTCGGCAACGACTTTGCGGGACCTACTTCTGAGGCTCCACCCTTGGTCGTTGCCGAGAAGCCGGCCGACGTGAGTAGGGAGGAGCAGGAGTGGGTTGAGAAGTGTCCGGGGCAGCCTATGGCGTGTGTTGTCACCGGAGATCCTGCATCCAGGAAGTCACATTCTGGTCAACAATCTTTAGATCAGCGGAGGAAGGGTACCGAGAAGGGGTTGGAAGTTGATGCGGTTGAGAGTTTAGTATCAACGGCCCTTCTCGGGACTCAGTATTAGGACCAAATATCGAGTCTGAAGAAGACCCAGTAACTGTTCCTGAAGGGGCAGAGGATGGGCTTAAAAAGACGAAAGAGTTGAAGGAGGACAGTGATGCACAGTCGGGAGATGTAGCAACAAGGTACCCTGACGCGTACCCTATGAGAAATGGGTCGGCGAAGACGGTGGTCCGAAGCTTGCTAGTGTATTTTTCCCGGTATGGTTACCCGCAGGGGCTTCAGTCAGTCCAGGGACCCAACTTCACTTCTAGCCTCTTTGTCCAAGCAATGCCGCAGCATGAGATTGTTGGGGTTGTGTCATCTGCGTATCATCCGGAGAGCCAGGGTGTGTTAGAGCGATGGCACTCAGCCTTGAAATCTGTGCTTCGTTGTTGTTGCTTTGAGAGTGGGAAGGATTGGGATCTTGGCCTGCCATGTGTTTTGTATGCTGTGCGGGAGGTACCTGGGGAGAGTTTGGGATTCAGCCCTAATGAGCTCGTCTTTGGACACCGTGTCAGAGGGCCTCTCCATATGGTTGAAGAAGTATGGGAGGGCGCAGACAAACCTTGTTCTATGTTCAAGTGTGTCCTCAACAGTCGAGAACGGATGTTGCGCAGTCTGGAGTTGGCTGGCCGTAATTTGACTAGCTCTCAGGCCCTCAGGAAGGACAGGTATGACCTCAAGGTTGAACTCAGAGAGTTTCACGTGGGTCAGGTGTTGATTCTACTGCCCCTTGTAGGTCACCCCTTATCCGCGAAGTACGCTGGTCCTTATAGGGTGGTTGAGGAGCTATCAGACCTGGATTACTTGGTAGCCAATCCAGACAGACGGAAGCGCAATCAGTTATGTCATGTTATTCCCATGAAGGAGTATGGGAGGCACCCCCCTGAGCCTCTCACTGTGCCTGTGATGACGTTTAGCAGTCAAGGTGGAGAAGGAGAACGGGACAGTCAAGCTCAGGTGGAGGATAACTGGAAGGATAAGAAGTTCAAATGGGCGCCTGAGTGTGAGAAGGTGTTTAGAGAAGTAAAACACCTGTTGTGCACTCACCCGATCCTCAGGGCCCCTGACTTTAGCCTACCTTTCCAACTAGCAACGGAGGCTAGTGGTGTGGGGGCTGGTGCCGTCCTTGTGGAAAAGGACGATGATGGGCTGGAGCATCCTGTTAGTTTCTGCTCGGAGAAGTACAATTCGGCCCAGGGGAGCTGCTCTGTTGTCGAGGAGGAGCTGCTGGCGGTTGTGCTTGCGCTGGGGCATTTCGAGGTCTATGTTCCAGCCTATGGTCCGGTCATTGTAGTTTAGCCAGATCATCACCCTCTCAAGTTCTTGGACCAGTTTCACAATCGGAATATGAGGCTGACCAGGTGGTCACTAAGGTTATTGGTATATAACCTGGACATACGCCATATTGCCGGTTGTGACAACGTGGTTGCAGATGGTCGTTCAAGGGTATATGATCCTGGGTAGATTGACACACGGGTAGCCTCCTGCTTTAGTTTGGATAGTATTTTGCGCTTGGTGCTTGTTGGCTCGCGGTTGTAGCCCAGCGTATTGGGTCGTAAAGCAGGAGTTGAGCATTTGGTATAGAAGAAAAAACTAGGCTTGCCCCTATAGTGCAGCCGAAATAAACAAATTATAAACATAAAAATCAAATAAAAACTCTTTCTTTGATAGTTGAATTTTGTTAGTATGTTATAGCAGTAATTCTGAGTTGCACTCCTCTCAGAATGCTGGGCTAGAGAAGCTCGCTCTTGAGGAGCATAACTACATATAATTTAACCTATGGTGTTGGGGAGGGTTATAATTTTGATTTTTTTTTGTTGAAGAACTGTGCCAGAGATTTTACTGCCGCTGGGTGATGGGAAGTGGAGATATAGCATGGGTTCTAACCATCAGATTTTTGTGAGCCGTGGGGCCTCTGAGAAAAATCTTTGGGGGGGTGTGACGTTAACCACTCCGTTAGAACCGCATGGCTTGTCCTACAGTGACTCGCTAGGATCGCCAGGGCAGTGGATGGGGCATCAGTTTATGTATTAGAGTGTGCTTTATTTCATATGAAAGCTTGTGTCATGGGCAGTCCAGAAAGGCTCTTTGTTTTCACCCATGTCAAGGCTTTATATATTTAATTGTAAAGTATATGTTTTATCATTAACTAGTAATGATGGGATCTGGGAGAGAGAGAGAGAGAGAGTAGAACAGAGTGAGAGGGAGCGCGCAGTGTGTTTGTCCCGCTCGATGACGTCACGGCTGGCTGCCTCGTGGGGGTTGGTGGAGAGAGGTCCTTACCATGCTGTTAGCTCCCTTGCTAGTGGCTAGAGGACTTGTAACCGCTTTTTTCCCACGCGCCTCGAGCTAGTGCGAGTATATATACAGTTGCTCGCCACTCTCTCCCTCAGATCTGGTTTCTAGAACGCATCTATCTCATCCCTTGCTACCTGTATCCCGCTCACACCTGAGAATCTTTTCCTCTGCCTACCTCTCTCTTTTTTCATATCTTTCACCACCTTTTATTAATATTATATCCCCTCTGGTTAACTCTGCAAAATCAGCTTCATGCTGGCCAGTTGTATTGTGCGTTAAGGTCTGATATAACCCATGTATGTTAGTTGTTAAGATAAGTGGATCTGGAAGCATTGGTTGGCATTTATATTGTTTAAGTACCGCGTCCTATAATTATTAGTGTTCTGCTGGATTAGATAATGCTAGACTAGGAGTCTGATATTATAAGGTATTGTTTCCTATGGGTGTTGGCTTTAGGTAAAAGCTGCACGACATACCTGAGAACTGGAGTTGATTGAGTAAATTGTAGTCTGTGTGCCATTGAGAGTAGAGCATGCACGAATGAGGGCTTTTTGCCTATACCATTCTGCACTGTTCTAAGCTCGTTGTTTGTCTTTGAGGTACGCCAGGAGAACGCTTAATACTTCGGTATTAAGGTTTCTCAAGAGAGCTACCCTTCCCTATAACGTAATATTTGACGCACAGACTTGAGATTTGCACTAGGCTATGCGGCATGCCATGCGCACCAGTATCTCGTATCATTCACTCTAGCTAGACTTTATCAATCATAGTAGACATTAAGTATATTAAACCAAGTACTCTTTTTATGAATACCCATTTATCATTACACAAGCATTTCGCAGCCTAGTTTGATGTATGGAGACACAAACAACTTAGGCTCTTTTTGTTGATAGGAATACTGCATTGTCGTGGCGATTATTATTGTTGTAGTGTTTAGGATATTCTTGGCTCCGACGGCAAAATATATGCTGCCTTTTTGTGTGCATAGCCTGTATGAGCATTGTTCCGCTGCCTGCCTTTTTGGGTTCCATTTCCGATACGAGCATCTTTATAGCATCTAACATTTAAGGAAGATTCCTTGTTAGTGTTGAAGCACTTTAGTGCACTTTCTTTCATGCAGGAGTGCCTGAAATTTATTGATTAAAGTAACGTAAGCTGTAACTTCTCTTACCACCTTACTTTGCATACCATAACCAAGCACCTTCGGTTATAGGTAGTAATAGGCTGTTTTCACATAACATTAAGCCTAGAGTAGACGCACATTTATTGAGAGTTTGATAGCCTATTATTGCATATAGAACTCTGTAGAGTATTTGTGTTCTTTGTTCACTGGGAATATACATCAGAGGTTGGAGCTAGCGCTTTCCGTTGTAACATTTATGCCATTACTAGTCCAATGAATAAGAGCCCTGATATATTTGAACCCCAGTCGTAACAGCGCCAATCTGGAGGTGGTATGGCAAGGACGGGTCAGGAGAACGGAGTACCGGGTGGGTAGACTGAAGGTCTTTTAGGTGGCTGAAGCAATGGCACAGTCATGACTCCACCCAAACCTCTTCTTGGGACTTGTTAGATCAGCAAGAGGTGAGGAGACCTGTGCAAGGTTGGGGCAGAAATGTCTGTAGAAGCCACATATCCCCAAAATCCTCATAAGTGACTTGCGGGTTGACAGAGTGGGATAATTGGAGATGGCTTCTATATTGGCTTCCCTCGGTTTTGTCAATCTCCGGCCCGCCACATGACCAAGGTAGGTGACAGTACCCCGGCTGAAGGTAGACTTGGCGAGGTTGATGGTGAAACCAACAGAGGCAAGACGCTCCAACAACATCCTCAGCCTGGCCACATGTTCTGTCCAAGTGTCTGCAATAACCACAATGTCATCAAAATATGCATTAACACTCTCCAAATGCTGTATAGTGTGCGAGATGGCTCTTTGGAAAGTGGAAGGGGCATTGATCATAACAAATGGCATGACTGTATATTGGTACAGGTTATCTATCTATCTATCTATTGCCTGACGCCGTGATCCCCGAAGGTGTGGCCACGAACGAACCGCCCCCAAAACCGAGGCTGTTCGTCCGTTTTTCTTTGCTTAGGTATTTTTTCCGAGTGGGGGTCGCAAGCACACCGACCCAACCTCTTTAGTCGCCTCTGACGACACGTAGAAGGCACTTGGGGCATATTCTATTCCCTTACCGCCAGGGGGGAAAAAAGGGTTATGAAAGCTGAAATTACTTTGGCTTGGTTTGTTAGGCCAATTTGGTAGTAGCCCTGTTGTAGGTCTATGGTAGATACAAAATTAGCATTTCCCACTTCTTCAAGGATGTCATCAATCCTAGGGAAAGGAAAAGCATCAGGCACAGTTACAGAATTTACCTTGCGGTAATCCGTGCACAATCTGAAAGAGCCATTGGGCTTGGGTACTAGTAGTGAGGGTGAAGCCCATGGTAAAACACTGGGTTCAATTAACAGTTTATCAAGCAAATATTGAATTTCATCCTTCAAAATATCTTTTTTATGAGGGCTCAACTTATACAGCATTTGATTAATAGGTTGAACTTCAGGAGCTACTAACTTAACATCATGAGAATGGGAGTGACACAATCCAGGACTATCGGCTGTGACTGCTGGAAAATCAAATATAACTCTTTTAATATCAGCCTTTTGTTATTTAGATATTTGTTTAAAATAGTTCTCAGACTGAGCTAGAATGACACTGTTTAACGGGTTACCACCAGGCGTGGGAACCTCCACTCCACTCTAACCGACAGTCCTTGGAACTTCCAACTCCTCAGTAGATTTAGCAAGACAAACGGAGCCTTCCTCTTGGTCTCTGTCAAAGTAAGGTTTGAGTTGGTTAATATGAACCAGACGAGAAGTTCGTTTCTGGTCAGGAGTCTCTATCACATAATTAAGCTTAGATAACTTCTGAGAAACTTGGTATGGACCATGCTATTTACTCTTTAGTAGTTTACCAGGCAAGGGAAGATAAAGAAGTACTCTATCACCTTCTTTAAAGGATCTTACTTTAGATTTCTTATCATATTGGGACTTCATCTTAGATTGACTTCTCTGCATATTGGAGAGGGCTATCTCTCTGACTGTAGACAGTTTTAGCTTCAAAGAGTTGATATATTCAGACACTATAAAAGAAGGATGTTGAGATGTATCCGTGAACCATTTATCTTTCAGAACTTTGAGGGGGCCTCTAACTTGGCGTCCATAGAGAAGTTCAAATGGGGAGTATCTTAGTGACTCTTGAGGACTCTCAAGTATGGCAAAGAGAAGAAAATGTATGTCTTCATCCCTTTCTTTACTAGTTTCACAACAGTAATTCTTGATCGTAGATTTAAAAGTTTGATGGAAACGTTCTAAGCATCCTTGAGTCTGGGGTCGGTATGCAGTGGAAACTTGTTTGTGAATGTTCAGTTCTTTTAACACTTGTGTCATTAGGTCACTGGTGAAATTTGTACCTTGATCTGTCTGGATGAACTTAGGAATGCCTACTTTAGTAAATAAATGTAAAAGATGTTGTACTACCTGTTTAGACTATGTATTTTAGAGGATACGCTTCTGGATATCTGGTGGAAGAACACATTACAGTGAGCAAGTATTGATTTCCATTCTTTGTTTTAGGAAGGGGACCTACACAGTCTACTACTACCTTTTCAAAGGGTTCTGTGGTAGTAAGAATTGGTTGTAGAGGCGCTAGAGGAATTACATCATTTGGTTTCCCTACTACTTGGCAAAAATTATAATTTTTTTACCTATCTTTCAACATCTGTCTTCATTCATGGCCAGAAGTAATGTTGTAATAACTTCTTGTAAGTTTTCTTTTGCCCTAGATGTCCTGCCAGACCATCATGGGCCAGTCCAATGACAGATAACCTAACCGAGGAGGGAAGAATAACCAGTGTGACCCTAGACCATGTGTCATTGTAATTAGTATCAAGAGAATGATATGATCTCATTAATTTTCCATCATGAATACAAAATGTGTTAGGGTTCTTACTAGTTGATGGAGAGTCCTCAGCTATATGTCTCAGACCAGCTAATGTTGTGTCAGATTGTTGATCTTTAATCAAATTATCCTTACTTATGAACTGCATGGAGAGGTCTTCCCGGACTGGTGAGGGGAGGTCTGCCTCTGGCTTTTTTTATTGAGCCTGAGTGACAGCACAGACTGGAAAGATACGAGAAGATTCTCAGTCTATCTTCTTGGTGGGACTCGATGAGAGTGGAACCTTCCTCGTCACCAGCCCAGGAATCATACCTGTACCAGCCAAGTCGTTCCCTAGGAGAAAGGTCACATCTGGAATGGGCAATTTAGAGTTTATGACAGCTACTTTAACTGGTCCTTTCTACAGTTTACTGTCGAGAATTACTTCAGCTTCTTTTACCTTTTGACCTGAATTGATTGTCTGCAAGTTCAAAGTCTTTCCTGTGTACCTAACCTTTTATCCATTTGTGGTTAAAGTATCTTTTCTTATAAGACTCTGACTAAAACCTGTCTCTTAGTATGGTCACAGAACAACCCGAAGAGTTACCCTCAATGTACACAGTTCCTGGTATCTTGAAACTTGCAAACAACTCTTTAGAAGATCTGACATTGACACATGCCATAGGTTTAGTAGGAATTATGTTACCTACTTGAGTGTTGGCAAGGGCTAATTTATAAGTGGCAGAGGTCCTACACCGAGGATGGATACAAGTGAGAATAGTGTGACACTGTGGCCTGTCAGACTTAGTTTCCTTGACAGCATTAATCTGGTGAACATTAGAGATTGACCCGACCCCAAAGTCAAGGCGACCAGAGGAAGGCCTTACAATACTCCCTTCTGGTTTGTCTCTAGGGTGGCTCCTGTGGATCAAAGAGTAGGCGTTTGCCAGCTGCGCCGCCTCCTCAACATACATCAAGACTGGAAAAGGTAACCTGAGTTTCCACTCCTCAAGAGCAATGAAATTGACCAGCTCTGAGTATTAAGGTAGGTTAAGTGCCTCCAACCACTTCTTAAGGGCTCGCATTTTATCCATGGCAAAATCTAAGGTCTGTTTTTCTGATTTAAGTTGATTACAAAACTGGCGCCTGTAAGAATTGGAGTTATTTCATAGGCATCTGGGACAGCCTTTTTGATAGATATTAATAATTTATGTCTTCTAGATTACTCACAACTAATGCAGCTTTAAGCCATTATCACACATACACGAGTCAGTGCCCGAGTCCAACACGAGTGATGAAATTTCCATATTCGGCAATGACTCTGGCATACTCTTCGTGACTCGTGTTACACTCGTGTGAGTACTGTTGGTATCGGGGTGTGTCCTGGGTACTCGTGACGGGGCCTCGAAATTTCAAACCTGCATGAAATTTATTGTCCCTGTCACGAGTCCGAAGGACATACATGTAGACTTGTGTCAACATGTGTTGACTCTTGTTGACTCATTGTGACTTGTCTTGACTCTTGTTGAACTCTGCATAACTCTTTGTGACTCGCTTGTGACCCAACTTCTTCAATATATAATATTAAACCATATTTAACCATATGAAAACATCGAAATTACAAAGACCCTTTAGAAAACAGATAGAAAACATTGTATCTTCGGTGACCCTTTAGAAAACAGAGACCGCTAGTGTTATTTGTGTACATAGTGTATCATAATGTTCCCTGTCATCTGCTTTCTCTCACTATTACTTATATTTCTATCTATGTATTCATTTCCATCTGTATCTAGCTATCTCCCTTATTTATCAGCTTTTATATTTGTGATTTGGTCTCTATGGAATCTGTGAAAAATTTCTGATTTGATGGGCTAAATAAACTAATTATACCACTAACACATAATGAGCAAAATGACACAAGTCGATTAAAACAATGTAACAAATTATGTTATCGATTCTTTAGTGAGAAGTGAAAGTGATCGATAACGTGAGCAAAAATAAGATTATGAAACAGACTTAAATTTTTGAAACGATAAATTGTCAATATCCTAGAACGGCTTGAATAAAAGAGGGGGAAATTTATATTATATTCTTTTGTCATAATAATTATTAATTTAATGGTACGACATTATTTGTTTTATTTCCACGGCATTAGAAACTAAACAATTATTAAAATTACATCAAAGAACATATAATTCTGTCCATTAATAAGGGAGATAATTAGATCTATCTATCTATTTATTGCCTGACGCCGTCATCCCCGAAGGGGTGGCCACAAACGAACCGCCCCCATGCACCTCTGTCCCCAGTCAGTCGACGCTCCTCCTCCCAACCAGCACCGCCTTCATCCATATACTTCCTCACTCCATCCTTCCACCTCTCCTTCGGTGCACCTCTCCCTCTTTGTCCTTCCACCTCGCTCTAATTAGATAATGGAGATAAGATCGAAGGTCGTTAGGTCCAAGTGAGTGTAAAATGTGCGAATTATGAAATAAGCATATACTCTATGATAATATAAGGTGTCGGAATCATACGTTCAGCTTTACAGAAGAGATAGGGGGAATGCTTATATTTGCTGTTTTTGTTCAAAATCATTATTAATGTAATTATAGGATAGTATTTTTGTACTTTCTATAACATTATAAACTAAATAATGATTAAAAAAACATGAAACAACAAATAATTCTGTTCATCAATAAGGAAGATAATTAGATACAGAAGATAAATACAGTAGATTGATAGAGGGGAAGAGGTCATTCGGTCTAAGCAAGTGATAATGTGTGCGACAATTTATGAAACTTTTAGTGCTATTTCTTTTCTTTATATATTTGTTCTATATATTTTTACTATATACTTTTGACTTACTATTTTCTATCTGTCTATTTTACTGTCCTACTTTTCTTTCTGGGAATGGTAGGATAGGAATCCTCCTCCCCTTGTAAATTTCATCTACTAGACGAGACAAAGGGGTGAGGCAACACGAAAGTGGTACCAAACCATCAAAATAGGAACTTTAGATGTTGTTTCTGTTCGATCTGTCTCGAGTCAGCCACCCCCAGCTACAGGGTGTGCATGAGTATATACATACATACACACATAATATAGGTTTGATTCCCAGGATTCCCTAATTCCTAAAAGGGAGGCTTTACTCGGCCCGCCGAGGGAACTCGCCTGGAACGTTAGCTTCACGCGACAAGACTTAATCGCTCTGCGATACAGTCAAAGTGGGAAGTACTATCTAACCTGGTTCTCATACTTAATCGCCCAGCGATACAGTCAGGTGGGTCGGATTATATACCATAGTCATTGATAGTAAAGAAGTGCAGTAATACTACCTCACTATTTCAAGTAGCCATAGATCAGTAACACGCTTACAAAGTTTTGTGGGCCAGTGACACTTGTCACAGGTAAGCAGTTCCAAACCAAATAATCCCAAGTTTACTGGGTCAGGTCCGGTCGAAGGTTATAATAGTAGTGGCTATTTCTAATTTTCCGGCGGCCTTGAGGTAGGATGTATAACACGTCTCAGGTTATCCTTATGAGCATTGATTCCTGGAAATGTTCTTTCCAGATCTCTTCACTTCGTGAGCAACATGGCAAAGGACGAACCCGTTCCCGGCGTGAGGGGGGAGGGGGGGGGGGAGGTAGTTCAGTTCCATCTTGCAAGTTTTCACTTTTGATACCACACCTAACTGTTTTTTCCCATCTTCCGATAATTGCACACTCGGATTTGTGCAGAATGGATCTAAGTTTTTCTCTGGGCTTCCCAGCAATGCCCGGTGGGCGTAGATCTTTATGCGGAATGGATGAGTTTTTTTCTAGATCATCCGGGCCTAGCAGCCTTGATCGATATATATCTAAATTTACCTCCTATGCCAAAGAGTGGCGATTGAGGGTAGAGTTAACTTTCTAACTCGCAGACCTGTTGAAGCTCTTCCTGGTACACTCTTTCAATGTGTGCCCCGTAGGGGCACACACACACACAAATCTGCGTAAGCAGAGTTTGGTATTACCCCCCCAAATAGTGGGTACCACTGGAAAAAAATGACTGTCGTCGTCGTCGTCGTCGTCCGTCTGTCCCGAAACTCCTCCTAGACTGTTGGACGAATTTTTACCAAATTTCATACGAACATTAATTTTGTTGGGTGAATGCGACTGCGGTAATTAAACAAAAAAAATGAATTTGTGCAATAGTTATGATTTTATGTCCAAAATATGGTTTTGCCCCCCACCCTCCCTCAGGACGCCACAGAACGCCATCGTTCAGGGGGTGAGAAAAAAAAACTCGCCCGCATTTGTTAGGTTAAGTTAGTTTAATATGGTCTGTTCAGTCGAGAAATATCTGTAGATCTGTATATCTTTATGATGGTGAAAGTTGTAGTGATGATGACAGTAGTAATGATGATGGGGAGTAGTAGTGATGATGGTGAGAGTAGTAGTAGTGATGATAGTAATGATGATAGTGACTAGTAGTGACGATGGTGACCAACCGCAGAGTTGGGTATGACATTTTGATTTTTGGCAAAATGGCACGTCTACTTTATATACAGTATATATATTATTATCAACTCTGCATAAGCAGAGTGGTATCACCCCCTGTATAGTGGTACATGCCGGCCGAAATGAATGTCTGTCTGTCTGTCTGTCTGTCCGTCCGATAACTCCTCCTAGACCGTTCGACGGATTTTCACCAAACTTCACACGAACATTCGGTGCGTGAATGCGACGGTTATAAAAACAAATATTTTTTGAATATGTGCAATAGTTATGATTTTAGGTCCAAAACATGGTTATGCCCCCCCCCAGCCCCCCTCCCCCACACACCCCAGGACACCCACCCCCCACCCTGTACCTCTCACACAGAACGCCATCGTTCAGGGGGTGAGAAAAACTTGTGACGCATTTGTTAAGTTAAGTTGGTTTACTTGACATTAAAGTGATGGTAGTAATAGTGGGGATAGTGCTGATAGTAGTGATGATGGTGATAAAAGCAGTGATAATGGTTGTAGATTTAGTGATAGCCTAATGATGACAGTAGTGATGATGACAGTAGTGATGATGATAACAGTAATAGATATGATGGTGACAGTACTAGTAGTAGTGATGATGGTCATAATAGTACTGTATTCATGATGGTGACATTAGTAATGATGATTGTAAGATGATGGTGACAGTATTAGTGATGTTGGTAAGTAATAGTGATGATGGTAAAAGTTGTAGTAATGATGAGAGTAGTAGTATTGATGGTGAGAGTAGTAGTGATGATTATAATAGTAGTAGTGCTGATGATATTAATGATGATAGTGAGTAGTAGTAATGCTGGTGACCGATCGCAGAGTTGGGTATGCCTTTTGAATTTTTATATATATATATATATATATATATATATATATATATATATATAGAGAGAGAGAGAGAGAGAGAGAGAGAATATAAATTATGGTAACAACTCTTTACCAAATAAATCTAAATATTTAAAGGTTAAACAAAAAACAAGAAACTAATAATAAATTTAGATGGTCGGTTATCCTCAGTGTTACTAACGATCACCCCTTAACTCAGTCACTCTTATCACGCTCAGGAAGACGGAAAAGGGCGAGGTGAAGTAATCCACTAGAGCCGACATAATCCACGGAACCACCCTATGAGACTCCAGTTAAGTTATAACCCTTGGGGTAAGCTCGTCAAAACCACAAGTCACCTCTGATTAATAAGAACTGACAGTCGGCACCTGGTAGCGAGAGCGTGAACATTCTAGAAAACTTGTGGGGGTTCACTGTTTCAGGTCAGGTCAATGTCTCGTGGTGGTGTGTACTGAAGCAGTGAGAGGGGAAGGTCAGGAACAGCTATCCGTGAAACTCAGCTCGGTATGAAACAGTATCGTGGATTCACGATACTCAGTGGTATAACCTACATTTTCTATGTATCATATCCTAAATACAGTTTGTACAGTATGTAAGCTTAATAAGTTAAATAAGGCCTATTATACGAAAGTATAATATTTAAGTGTCTTTAGGAATGCATATATGATTTATCATATAAACCATGCCGTAATATTATGAAAGCGGTGCGATTTTTTTTTTTTTTTTTTCTATATTCCAACTACTCCCTCTCGGGCATAGGCTGAGAGCCTGTACATTCCACCGCTCAACACGGTGAAGTCCGTGAGGTCTTGTTCCAGTCTGGGGAGTGAGACCTGTGAATCATCCAACATGGCTCGAAGCAGCTCCATCTCTGAAGCAGCTGGTTGCTTCGTTCAAGTGCTTCACTGTCTCATCCTCCAACTCAGACCCTCACTCTCAGAACGCCACCTATTGAGCAGTGAACTCACTAGGCATTGTCCCCCTGTAACATATTTTGAATATGGGAATATTCATACAGTGTTATTTAATCAGGGAACAATGAGGGTATTTTTTGGGCATTTCGGTGGGCTTTGTGGTAATGCACTGATACTAGGTACGGCACAAATTCAATCCCAATATTGTGTTCCCATTGACATATCGGGATTTGAACCCGGGTCCATTGGATTACCAATCCAGTGGCATGACCACTCCACCACACCTCCCCTAGATATCTGCTACTAACTTAGCAGTAGCCGCTAGATTCGTAGCGTAAGACGACGACGTCTTGGATTGTGGCGCACCGCGTCAGAGCACTTTTATACTTCGTCCAAGCAACAACTCCACTCTTTAGTTCGCTGCGATCCTGGTTCCAGTTTCATCTAGCTCTCATCATTAACTTAAACTCAACTTCATCCTACAGACAGACCGACTGACAGCTAAGCCTTATTCTCATGATTAAACTTTCTTCAACCTTACTTATTTATTCACTATTAGTTCAGGTGCATCCTCGTGGTCACCTTAAGGTGAACATCCAATGGTGTTCGAGTAGTAGCCATTTGCCTACCATCCATCAGCACCTCCATCAGCATTTCCACCTTGCCTAACTGCACACGTCCCCCGTCCACACGATCGAGCAGTGTCTGGCAGGCTGTGCCCCCTCACCGGGCAAAGTCTGTCGAATACACTTGTGTTGTTGTCCACACGGCCGTGACTGGCCAGTCAAAGTCTGTCTGTGGTCAGACAAGATGCTCGGCAGGGCAGTTAAAGAGAGATGTAAAGTGTTGTGTAGCATAATAATTGCTATGTTATTATGTTACAAAAAAGAAAAGGAAGTGGTTTGAAGATAATCATTTATTTCATCAGCTTCCTATTTCTAATAATGCAATTGTCCAAAAATCTAAATTACGTAGGAATGGGTTATGAAATTAACGTCAACATGATCAAAAACACAACACATTTGAAAAGATCATATACCGGTACCAATAAAAGAGTGAACTCGCAAAATACCGTAAGTTACGAGCTGCAATTACACACACACTTTCTCTCTCTGATGCTGTCTTATATTTACGTAATACACTGACAAGCTTAACCTATGGGTGTGAGTATCCTATATTTGATTCCTTGGAGTGGTACATGTATTTGTTGATTTAATTGAGTTTAGAAGTAAAGTTGGTTGGTAAATTTGTTTGAATTTATCCTATCCTATCATTTTTGAAAGTGCTTCAATCATCACGCGATTTGCTGATATGGTCAGCATACGTACGTTAAACGATCATTAAATCAATAGTTAGGGCAGAAGATCATGGCGGGGTGGCTTTCTCACAATAATAAGATTAATATTACAATTTATACTAATACTCATAAGAATATTGATAAAATATCTATAAAAATAATAGCGTCTATATAAATAGGGATGCTACCCATACAATATTCTAAAGCTAAAACTTAATTCTTACTATCAGTGACCGTTAACCTTAATGAAGTGCTTGCCCATATTACATCCTGGCTTCCTTCCACCAGATTTACCTGATAAACATCCGTATAATAAAAGGATAATATATGTTTGATAATTACAAATCAAACTATACACTATTCCCCTCCTTCCAATGGCCCCCTTCACCCCACTACCCGCCGGCAAACTGCCGGGCAGTGTCTGGTGATTTTAGCTCAACTACGGCCGCAGTCATTCACTTGCTTTGCCCGCTGAATTTGCCCCATGTCGGACATTTCCCTCGTGCCTGACGGGCAGTGCTCGATCGTGTGGACGACCGCTGAACACGATGAGGCCCTACACTATTATTTTCATGTAGCTGTATGTGTATTGAACTCTTTATCCATTTACCGTTCTACTTTATCTGTCTACCGTTCAACTTTATCTATCTGGCCTTCTAACTATCTATCCATTGACCTCCAAACCACTAGCTTCCCAAGACACGCCATAATATATGATCCAAGGTGCTTCACACATATCAGTCTCCGTCTAGCCATCGTGTAATATTATTAGGTTTCCATCACAACCATCATCACTACCACCAACACCACCATCTTCCTCACTACCACCATCACCATCATCAACACCACAACCACCATCATCACCATTACCACCACCATCATCACCACGACCACCACCACCACCACCACCATCAATCACCACCACCACCACCATTAGCACCACTAATACCACCATCACCACCACCACCACTACCACCACTATCTCCCTATCACCAATCTTGTCGTTGGTATCTACTGTAGGCTAATTAGCGAATCGATACCTGGACGGCGAACGAAGACGATGTGCATGAGAGAGAGAGAAATATTTAAATAGATTAATAGATATACTGTATATTGATGTCGCTAGATAGACTCAAGTAAGCCATTATAATGTATACAAAAGAACTCCGTCTTTCGCATTCTTACCTGGACTGTATATAATATATACTGTATATATATATATATACAGTATGTTTTCCCTTCCTGACAGTCTTTTGTAGT
This sequence comes from Paralithodes platypus, assembly GCA_032716605.1. Lineage (NCBI taxonomy): Eukaryota > Metazoa > Arthropoda > Malacostraca > Decapoda > Lithodidae > Paralithodes > Paralithodes platypus. The sequence continues at coordinate 13,441,537 of CM064524.1, forward strand.
ATATATTGTTATCATCATGTTGTGAGCGTCCCCCAGCACGCCAATGACTCTAAAGTCTAAAGGTTCACAGACTCGAAGTGGTGTACTGTTCAGATAAATAAGTTATGTCTTGATATGTGTTGATTGGTATCAGCTATCAAGTCGGTGTGTTTCATTAGTTAATGTTCACTGAATCGTGTATCGTTGGGTAATATATCATACATTTATGTCCGTATCTGTACAATAACTTTCAATATTTGTGTCGTACTTCCATATTTACTATAGTTATCGCTACAGTCAATAGACAAAATAATCGTAACTCAGACAAACAAACTGTCTGTAACTATTGAGGCATCCCACGGAGTGTTTTTGTTATCTAACAAATATACTTAATTTGGCCGAATTTATTAGCTCATTTATGTATTTAATTAAATATTAGTTTAGTTTCCTCCCTAGACCTCCATCAAGCTTTAAACAAAAAAAACTTCCCAAGACCCTCCTTCAAGATAAATGTGTACATTTTTCTATAGAAAATTGTCCCAGCCGAGTGGCGGTTTCTCTTAAAATAAAGGCTCGCTATCGCTCACCAGGAAAATAATTACACTTTAATGACACGAAAAGTCTGAATATTGATTAAAACATGAGGCGATAGGTCTTAAAATCGCCAAACTAATAGGCCGAACGTCTTAAAATCTGATAACTAATGGGGCAAAGCATGGAGGAAAAGGGGGACCAGAAAAACAACGACCCATCTCCCCTTAATTGATATTGTTTTTTTACCGCTGACTTAGAAGTCCTTCCTAAGCTTGTATATTAAAGAGAAATGCTGTTAGTCAGAAAATTGATATTATTTTACCGTAAGGGTGAAATAATTAAGGACAGATATAGTCAGAAAAATACATCGACACCTAAATAGCATAAGTAGTATTGACAACGAAATTGGGCGAAAAGTCTTAAAATCGCCAAACAAATGGGGGGAAAATCTTAAGATATGAACACTAATGATGCTATGAGGGAGAAAGGGGTCTAGAAAAACGACCCACTTCCCCTTAACTCCTAAATAATCGCACTTCATACTACTCTACAAGAACTCCCCTCAAATGACCAACTATTTTCCCATTTTTGTTCTGCTTACAATATAGTCTGGTCTTTCGTTTTTTGTTGGAAAACATTTTTTAGACACGTGTCAATTTTGTATTGTATTAATTGTTCACGACATTCTCTGACCTCTCCTATTTTCGTTAGCCTGACACTGTCTCCCTTTTACCACAATCTGTCAGTTATCGTTCCCGCTACAATATTTTGAAGTCTGGCAGGTCTCACTTTGTTCAGTATTATTTTATTCCAGGCTCTTGCACGTTATCAAACACTGTGATTTGGTATCATAATTGTTAGTTAAGCTATTGAACAGTCTTAAGCATTAGTAACTACGCACCCATTTGAATCAATATCGAACACAAGCGAGATAATACAGTGTTTAAATATTTCCCCAAAAAGCTACAGAACTTAGCTCTTTAGGATACAAAAACAAAAAATGGGTGTTACCTTATAAGGGCTTACAGCTGTACACTCAGGAACAGTTATTCAGAAGCCGTTTGAGACTTCAATCTGTTTTAAAAGAATCGTCGAAATGCAAGCTCAAAATGTAGGGTAAATTTGGATTGCATTATATTTGGGAAAGTTTCATATATACAATGAAAGCATTGAGGGGAGATTATTAGTTAGCTTCCTAGACCACCATCAAGCTTTACTTCCCCCCTCCACCCCCCCACCCCCTGAGATAAATGTGTAATGTTTTCGGTAGACAAAATATCCAGGCCGAAGGCCAGTTGCCCCTAAATTACAGGCTCGCTATCGCTTGCCAGGAAAAAATTGACACCTAAATGGCACGAAAGGTCTGAAAATCGCCAAACTAACAGGGCAAACGTCTTAAAATCTCAAAACCAGCCTAATTGGGCTAACCATGAGAGAGAAGAAGGTCCGAAAACAAATACCTTAAGTAATAATGTCCCCTTATGTTATGAGTGTGACACTAGCCTACCTGATTTCCTTATCGACATAACATTAAACTCGTCAATTTATTATCCTAAGCGACCTTCTACCTTCCCTCTCAGTCTATCTATCTATCTATCTATTGCCCGACGCCTAACTCCCATTGACGGTGGCCATACACAAAATGCCCCAAATGGACCTATTCCCCATGAAGACAATCTGTGCCAGTTTATGAAGGACTAACAGGACCGAACACTCAACTTAGGGACTGTCCGACTCAGAGGCTGTCTATGTATATTTACCAACAAAAATACAGTGGTGGGTGGCTAGTTCATCCACCAACCTGCTTCACCCTTAGGTAAGCAGTAAGAATTAATGTAACGTTGTCTCCTTAAGATGGGTTGCCGACCAAGGTAGATGAATCCCATCCCCCTGGATTTGTATAAGGTTGTCTCCCCTAGATGGGTTGCCGACCAAGGCTGACGAGTCCCTTTCACCCGCCCTCGTTATTTTCTTACGCACCAGAAGCAGGTGGTCTGATATCATTACTTTAACATTATATCTCCCACTCTCAACTCTAATAACATTACTCCCTTCAGTACGATAGTGTCTACTGTACAGTCAGCCAAATAAGTGATCTGTTATCTGTTATAGAAATCGCCACCTGTAAGTGGCACCGATTAGCGTCTCGCCCATCGGTAATTTGTGTAGGGTATTTTCCACTAGATAGGTTGACCGCCAAGGCTATCGAGTCCCATCCACCCGGAAACACCCCTTTCAGATACCAGGGGGACAGCTATCACCAGAGACACCCCTATTACAGGGGGACCATACCCCTTTCAGATGTCGCGGCACATAGAACATATCGATGAATGATTGGTATCAGCACTATGTAAGCATTAATTCATCATTTCGAGTGAGATATATATACATTTGCCTATATTTACACACCCTATTCAACATTTGACAGACATTAATACGGCATACAGCGAGCAAAACGTAATGACAGAGGAGACACGACTTATTTGGCCAACTGTACTTCACTGCAATGTGGCTAATACCACACAATTTCACCCTGCTCAGCCTCTAGTAATGTAAACGCTTAAAACAAATCCCATTGATATCAATTTTGCTTGTGAGCATACACGAGTGTTATGCGTATTCAATCTTATCTTGTGATGTAAGTGCGTCTAAAATTACCTTCTTAACACCTTACGAGCGGCCTATGCGGTTTATTTATATGTACCGCACAGCGGGGTGTTTTTAGCCAAAATAGGGCTGTTTACGTGATCATTTTCATGCCTAAATAAGACCCAGAACGTAAAACAAGTACCTATCCCTGAAAGGGCATAAACAGAGCTTTCGAATGACACCATAACGATCCTTGTATGATGGATAGTTTTCTTGCAATAACCGTGCAACGCGAGTGCAAAAAGCAGGTAATTCGGTACTTTCGGTACATAATTGAGTATGTAGCGAGTGAGAGAGGGAGGAGGGAGCTGAGATTTGTGTCAGTAGGTTCGCCGCGGTGGTCTGGAGCAGTCATACGCTCGCTAGTCTCCTGCCACCACTTGTCTCTCTCTCTCAGCCACATTACGTGCTGAAATTGCCACTCGACCTATGTCGAGCGCCGCCACATAGTCCAGCTTTTTTTAACTCGACTTATGTTGCTCGCCGCTAATTAAGGGTTAAACAGCTTTATTTACTCAACACAAGTAGGTTGTCTGTCTCCATTATTCTTACATTACTTCTCCCACTTCAACACAACCAAGAATAATATGCTTGCGGGAGACAAAACAAAAGTTATGTTTCTGCAGTTTTCTCTTGCGTCCCGAATTATTGTAAATTACTGCTTTATAACATCCTCAGTGCTTTGTGGGTGTGGGTGCTAAAAAAAAAAATTGTTTTATATAATGTTATAGCGTAAATATAAATGTAAGTCTGTGTTTGTTTTTGGGAGGTCAAGTACAGGTACTTCTGTGTATTCGCCCTTGTATTGTGTGTGTTGTTATGTAATCCAGAATTAATATTGATTATATAAGCCAGATTAAGATAATATTTTGGTTTCCCCTTATTTGCTTGCTTCTCGAAAGTTCTAGACCTGTCAGGATTCAGTCTGTCTCTCCCAGCCTTGTGTCATTTCATTCACGAGAGCAGTAGAAAATTCTAGTATTTCTGGTGTGATATATATACCCCCTGCGTACTTACAGTCTGGACTCCAGACTCTTAGACCAACTGACGACCACGCCTGTTTTCTCTCTCTCTGTACATAGTGATATTATAACTTGTGAAGTGCTATATCTCTTCAGGCTACTTTCATACGATTTTAACCCTTTCACGCATTTATGACGCAGAGGTTGCCAGATTAGCAATAAGAAATAGAGTTCTCTCACTCTTATAATTACCTCTCCAAAATTAGTTTTCTGCCCACAGCTAACTCAAAAGACAACTGCAGAGGTTGAAGTAACTAAACTAAAGGTTTATAAATACCCCTGATGGTAACAAAGGCTTTAAAGTATCCCCAATAGGCTCAAAATCGCGTCATATGTCTGGGAGGGTTAAGCAACCTGCAAGCTGATTCCTGTGATTTGAGTGTTGAGTATATTTGTGTCTCATATTATAGCCTATTATTGATATTGTGCATTATTATAAGATTAGGCTATCTAGTGATCAATTAATAATTAATTATCATCCAGTTTCTGTAAATTCATATTATTTTGTAATTTCCTTTTGATTGCATTTGTTAATGTTATAAGTGTTAACCCGGGAACTGCGGGAAGACTCTTAAGAGTCAGAGAAAAAAAAAATCAACTTTAACACCTTAAGAGCGGCCTATGCGGTTTATTTATATGTACCGCCCAGCGGGGTGTTTTTAGCCAAAATAGGGCTGTTTACGTGATCATTTTCATGCCTAAATAAGACCCAGAACGTAAAACAAGTATCTATCCCTGAAAGGGCATAAACAGAGCTTTCGAATGACACCATAACGATCCTTTTATGATGGCTAGTTTTCTTGCAATAACCGTGCACGCGAGTGCAAAAAGCATGTAATTAGCCACTTTCCCGATACAATTCCTTATATAGCGAGTGAGAGAGGGAGGAGGGAGCTGGGATTCGTGTCAGTATGTTCGCCGCGGTGGTCTGGAGCAGTCATACGCTCGCTACTCTCCTGCCACCACTTGTCTCTCTCTCTCAGCAACATTACGTGCTGAAATTGCCACTCGAACTATGTCGAGCGCCGCCACATAGTCCAGCTTTATTTAACTCGACTTATGTTGCTCGCCGCTAATTAAGGGTTAAACATATTTTTTTTTTTTTTTAATTAATTAATTAATTAATTTATTTATTTATTTATTTTTGCCCCTGGGCCATGCAAAATATCACTTTACTACCTCCCCTCCTTCCCCACTTTCCTCCCCTCCTTCAGTTATCACCTTTTTCCCTGTTATTCCCTTATTCTGAGGTATATTTTCGTGCTAACATTAGCGAGTTGCAAGCAGGGCATTGTCATCTCTGTTAGCAAGCGAGTGCAAGAGAGAGAGAGAGTATCGATCGACTGTGTCTCAGTGGCCTTGGGGGAAATTGGCGGGAAAGCAGGTTGCCTCACCCATACAACTCGCGGCCTGTATTTCCGATTTTGACCATCCAAACGCTGTTTTCACTCGTTTTATTGTTGTTTCAGGTTAATACCTTTATAATCAACCCATAATAGGCGCGTATGGATAAGTATTAATGCTATTTATGGTAAAATGAATATTTTAGTGATGGAAACAGCTCAAATACGTCAGCACAGGCGGACGTTTCTAATTACCCCCATGCGCACTTCTTAGGTTAAGCATTAATTAACTTGTGATTAGTTTCCAACTTTGTGATTTTGATCAGATTAATTTAGTTACCCCTTACTGTATTGCTTGTATTATTATTGTATTTTTAGAAGAAATATTTTCTCAAGTGTTACTATAGTTGTATTAATTACTTGTATTGCTTTCAGTGATATTGTGTGCATTTCCTTAAGTTATTAAACAGATATTAACCATTTCCAGTGATCTTGAGAAAATATTAATTCTTGTTATAGTTATTTTTACATTGCATTGCTTCAGTAAAGCTATATAGTTATTTATTTTGTCCTTGCATATATTCTGATAATCTTAGTGCATTATATATTCTTATTTCTCGTCCTGAAGAGACTGATTTTATTTGTTACATTATATACTTAATTGTATTAAACTTAGAATGTTTAATATAGTTTTCCTTAAACCTGGATGTTTTGGGGAGCGTTATGTCATAAGTCTTGAATCTCATATTTATCCTATTGTTTGTGTCATTTCACCTAACCCATAATCATAACAGTGTGCATATGTGTGATTTTGCTTTGCCTTTTGTCTCCTTCATGCACTTAGAAAACACAAATAGTTGCCAATCCAACTAGGTATTTAATTTATGATGTTTATTCCCACTGTATTATAACCAACCATCAACAGAAATACACCACGTCCTTTCAACACTTTATATTATCACAATAAGAGCCATCACAATGGTAATATTGCATCTGTAGCTGACTGTACACTGTAGTTTAACCGTAATATATCATATATATCTCACAACACTATATCAGTTACACACTTATTATAGTATACAACAGTACATATTTAGTTGGCATGAGCTTACCCATAGAAGATCATAACCCCACCTATAAACTCCCTTGGTCTAAACATGCAATCGTAATCATGCGTTCCCACGCCTCTTGCACCATGATTCACAGACAATTGCCGGAATACCCAAGAAGATTTCCATCAACTACTTAGTAACATACTATACTATCACGCCCCACCCCTACAGGGGCCGCGCTCTGCCTGCCAGTGCCTGGCAGTAGCAGACAGAACTCTCCCTGGGCGGGTCTTTCATTTCATAACGTTGGGTAAATACAGTGACGCATGCAGTATCGATACTGCTACATACTTAAAGTGTGTGATAATACTTTTGTTCTAAGACTTTTCCTAATATATTATTTTCTTTACAGATATACCAGATTACAGAAAATATGGCTGTGTCTTAGTTGCTTTCTTTATATAGTTGTTTAAAGGTACAGGTACTTCCCATAGGGTTGCTACAGTACCTTCACAAACCTTACTGTTAGAGTTAACCCTTAAAAGTTAACTGCTATCAGAGCTCTATTTTCTTGGTAAATAAATATGAAAACCAAAGGTGTTTACTTAAAAGAAACCTCTATTTTAAATTTCCAAATTAACATGTTTACAGCCATCGCCGAACCTACAAACTTTACAAGGAAATAACAAAGAGGTAAGAAGCAGAAAAAGACAGCCTGATACATAAGTGGTGGCAGCGGTGGGATACGTTTTCCCCTAAAAACCTCCGAAGAGACAGTGAAATAAACATTATTAAAGCAGATAAGCAACTATGCCATAAAGGCAATAAACAAAGCTAAAGGAAATTATAAAGACAGTAAAGAGAAAGTGAATTAGTGTTCCCAACTGTGAGAGTGTGAAGTTGTATAGTCTACCCAGCCAGCAAATTAATGAGCTGATGGGACACTCACTCCCTCGCCCTGTGCACAACAACACCTCCACCAAACACTCCACCATCACCACCAAACGCTCCAGCATCACCACCAAACCATTCTCCCGCGCGAGCTTCCCACCCCAGTGGAGGACGTCATCAATGTGGGCGGAGCTAAAAGGGTTAAGTGCGAGCAGTGTGGTGTGGCAGGGGTATGACGAGTAGATGGGTGACGTCAGAGGTGTGACTCACAAGACGGAGTTAACCATCGACTCCGCGGGATTGCAGCCAGCATTTTCAACATTTTACTATCAACATGAACCTGAAAGTAGCCTACAACTACAAGGAGTCTTCAAATCCAGGGCCAGATTCTTAATTGAATAGGTTAGTCAGGTATATAAAACTACAAAGACACTAAAATTATTACACCAGTAATTAATATTAGTTTTTATTTTTACAACACAGCAATGACCAGTGTAAACTAAATATTTGGGCATCAACATTTAATTTACTTCGTTAGTATTTTGAGGTGTGACTATAAGGGCGTCTTATTATTGCTTTCGCCTACAGTCATTTAAAGTGTTATTTAGCTTCACAAATTGGTATTTGCAATAAAGTAAATAATACTTACTTCCTTAACCCCTAACTATCGGCGCGCAACATAAGTCTAGTATAATAAATCTGGACTATCTGGCGGCGCGCGACATAGGTCGTGTGGCAATTTCAGCACGTAATGTTGCTGAGAGAGAGAGACAAGTGGTGGCAGGAGAGTAGCGAGCGTATGACTGCTCCAGACCACCGCGGCGAACCTACTGACACGAATCCCACCTCCTCCCTCCCTCTCTCACTCGCTACATACTGAATTGTATGGGGAAAGTACCGAATTACATGCTTTTTGCACTCGTGTTGCGCGGTTGTTGCAAGAAAACTAGCGGTCATAAAAGGATCGTTGTGGTGTCATTGGAAAGCTCTGTTTATGCCCTTTCAGGGATAGATACTTGTTTTACGCTCTGGGTCTTATTTAGGCATGACAATTATCACGTAAACAGCCCTATTTTGGGTAAAAACACCCCGCTGGTGGCTACATATTATATACCGCCTAGGCCGCTCTTAACACCTTACGAGCGGCCTATGCGGTTTATTTATATGTACCGCCCAGCGGGGTGTTTTTAGCCAAAATAGGGCTGTTTACGTGATCATTTTCATGCCTAAATAAGACCCAGAACGTAAAACAAGTACCTATCCCTGAAAGGGCATAAACAGAGCTTTCGAATGACACCATAACGATCCTTTTATGATGGCTAGTTTTCTTGCAATAACCGTGCAACGCGAGTGCAAAAAGCATGTAATTCGGTACTTTCCCCATATAATTCAGTATGTAGCAAGTGAGAGAGGGAGGAGGGAGCTGAGATTCGTGTCAGTAGGTTCGCCGCGGTGGTCTGGAGCAGTCATACGCTCGCTAGTCTCCTGCCACCACTTGTCTCTCTCTCTCAGCAACATTACGTGCTGAAATTGCCACTCGACCTATGTCGAGCGCCGCCACATAGTCCAGCTTTATTTAACTCGACTTATGTGGTGAGCCGCTAATTAAGGGTTAAGGTGTTAAACATTACCATCTTCTCAAACAAAGACATATACATATTTAAAGGCCCTACAGTAAGATATTTTAATACAATTAGGAGTATTCAAAAGACACATTTTAGCAGAGCGATTCCGCCAACAACTAGCAGAATAATTACCACTCAAATCCACTTGGAACTCTCAGAGTGGATCCTAGTTCTCTTAACGTCACATATCTAACAGAACAAGCCGCTCACCCAAGTACATCCAACTGGGCATGTGAAGATTATTTACCAAATCAATAAGAATAAAGTTTTGCCCAAAATCAAAATGGCATACCCAACTCTGCGATGGGTTACCATCATCACTAGTAATACTCTCACCATCTTCAATCATACTATCACCATTAATCAGCACTACCAATCATCACTACTACTCTCACCATCATCACTACTACTCTCATCATAACTACAACTTTCACCATCATCACTACGACTCACCATCATCACTAATACTGTCACCATCGTCACTACCATCATCACTACTGTCACCATTATCACTACAACTATCGTCATTACTTGACACCATTAGCACTACTATTATGACCACCATCACTACTACTAGTACTGTCACCATCATATCTATTACTGTCATTATCATCACTACTGTCATCGTCATTACTACAACTACAACCATCATCACTACTATCAACATCATCACTACTATCACCATCATCCCCACTATTACTACCATCACTCCTAATGTCAACTAAACTAACTTAACCTATCAAATGCAGGGCGAGTTATTTTCGCTCCCAGAACGATGGCCTTTTGTGTGTGTGCACACACACAGAACGTCATCATAATTGCTGGGGGGCGAGCGGGGGGGGGGGGGGGGGAATAGTGGAGGCCAAGGGGCGGGGGGCAAAACCATTTTGTTTTACCTAAAACCAAAATTATTGCACAAATTAAAAAAAAACATTTAATTATCGTCGCATTCACGCACCAAATGTTCGTTAGAAGTTTGGAAATGTTCGTTATAAGTTTGGTGAAAATCCGTCAAACGGTCTAGGAGAAGTTTTCGGACAGACAGACAGACAGACATTCCGGCCGGCATGTACCACTATACGGGGGGCGATACCACTCTGCTTACGCAGAGTTGATAAATACAAATCAAATCCACTTAGATCTCTAAGAGTGAATCCTCGTTCTGTTAACGTCGCATATCTAACAGAGCAATCCGCTCACCCAAGTACATCCTACTGCTACTGGGTGAGTGAAGTATTCTTTTACTACAAATTTCTAACAAAATATTTATCTTTCTCCCCAAAACGATGACCTGGTTAGTAAAAACCCTTATTCTACTTGGAACACTAATAGTGGCTGATACATCACCTTCGTTGCTGAAGCCCGGTGCCCTTGTAGCCCAAGTAGGAAAAGTTCTAGTTGTGGAAGATGTCGTAGCAGTTCAGTATGAATTTGGGGACCTTCTTCACCTCTAGGTGGCGTTGGAGTATCGCCACCTAGACAGATTACACTCTATGTTCAGCTTCCTCCTGACTAATCAGACCTTGTCCCGTGACTTGCGATTTACAGTTACACTTCAACGCACTCGCGTCGCTCGTATAAAGCGAAAGCTACGGAGGATCCATTCGGTCTTACCTGACGATCATACCCAGGTGGCCAAACACGCTCACTCTCAGTGTGTCAAGAAAGGACTGTTTAATTTTGTTGACCTACTCTCCCATGAGCTCTTTGGAATTGCCCAGACTTCTGATGTTGAAAACTGCAAAAGAGACTCACTGTCCTAGAGAACGCAGCAAAAGCCTTAAATAGAGTCTTGAGTTACGACTCAAAAGCAATGAAGAATGTGATGAATTCTTTAAACTCGGTGATAGCAAACATAAATAACTTAACACAGGTTGTTAATTCCCTCATTTCTGATGGAAGCTCTACATATAAAGTCATGTACATTACTGAGATCCTTCAAGCTACGAATGAAGATTTATAAGACTTAAATGCTGAAATAAAGTCAGTCTTGGCAAATAGAGTAGATGCTGCCCTAAGCCGGGTCACCACAGACCTATTGCTTGTTGATCATCTCTGTACGTAGCGAAAGATCAGTTTGCCCTGATTCCGCTATTTGAGTTAGACAACTGAATTATATTATCCACTAATGAAAGTAGTTCTGACGCACTCATCTATTATCTTTCACATTCTGTTACAGTCCTCACATATGTTCAATGCCTGGAGAATTATACCATTCTCATGTCTTATAGACAGATGGTTACTAACCGTGACTGACACAGCAGACATGAAGCTCATCTCCGACGATTTTCAACTTGTGACTGTGACTGACAAAGACACTCTTGATTCATGTAGGTCCTAGTATCTTCACCTGTATGAGTGTTCTGCGTATGTGTTTTCCTTTGTGTCCACGCACTAAGCTACTTGTGAACTTACCTTGACTCAAACAACGGTGACTGACTCTGGTTCATTGAAAGACTGCTCCACAGCTCCCGGTGTTTCATTAACACTTGCTAAATATTCAGTTCTTTTACTTCCCTAACCAGACCCAGGTGTCACTTGTTTGTCTAGACTTAAGAAATGTAATTCATGCTCACGGGATGTATCAGGTACCTGATCACTTCGAAGTAAAGAGATCACACACTTCCTTCACATCAGCACATTGCCCTGATTACTAACCTCTCCTCAGAGTTCATCCCTATTAATATTTCTTTCAATTAATCGGACCTCATCATCAAACCGAGAAAAGTAAACCTAATGAAAGCCTTTAATTCTTTAGAGTGTATTAACCTAGTTGGGTCATCTCTTCCGGTGTTTATTAACCCAGAAGTAATTATATCCTACTGTACCTTGACTCTCAATGTTCTCTTCCTTTTCCTAGTAGGTTGTCTTTGGTTCAGGGTTGATTGCCTGGTTAGTAGGCGTAAAGCAAAAATGGCTACTGCTGATGCAAACGTGTAAGTTGGTCCTCACCTTTATCACACTTTCTTTGGCATTGCTATACACTGGGAACAGGGTTATATAGGTCATAGGGATCAATAAAATGTGTATATATATGTTAGCTGTTCTTTATTTTAGCTTCGGTGAGCCTCAGCTGAAGTGGCCGAGCAGTGTAACAGCGCATCTGTAACTGACTGTACACTGTAGTTTAACCGCAGTATATCATATACAGTATATCTCACAACACTATATCAGTTACAACACTTATTATAGTATACAACGGTACATATTTCGTTGGTATGTCCTTACCCATAGAAGATCATGACCCCATCTATAAACTCCCTTGGTCTAAACCTGCAATCGTAATCATGCGTTCCCACGCCTCTTTCACCATGATTCACAGACAATTGCCGGAACACCCAAGAAGATTGCCATCAACTACTTAGTAACACACTATACTATCACGCCCCACCCCTACAGGGACCGCGCTCTGCCTGCCAGTGCCTGGTAGGAACAGACAGAACTCTCCCTCATAACGTCATTTCATAACGTTGGGTAAATACAGTGACGCATACAGTATCGATACTGCAACATACTTAAAGTGTGTGTTATACTTTTGTTCTAAGACTTTTCCTAATATATTATTTTCTTTACAGAGATAACAGATTACAGAAAATATAGCTGTGTGTCTTAGTTGCTTTCTTTATATAGTTGATTAAATTTACGGGTACTTCCTATAGGGTCACTACAGTACCTTCACAAACCTTACAGTTAGAGTTAACCCTGTAAAAGTTAACTGCTATCAAAACTCTATTTTCTTGGTAAATAAAACAGAAAACCAAGGGTTTAAAAGAAACCTCTATTATAAATGTCCTAATTAACCTGTTTACAGCCATCGCCGAACCTACACACATTACAAGGAAATAAGAAATAGGTAAGAAGCAGAAGTAGCCTAATACAGCCCGATACACAATTATTATATTCAAAGTCTGTCACTGCTACCACCCACCTACAGCATTTGTTTTTCTATATAGCTGTACTACCTTCTTCGTGTATAGAGTCAAATACATGATTTAAGCAACTAAGCCGTCTGTCAAACCTGTCATAACAAAAAATCACAACTTCTAGTTCTTCACATAAACCAAAATATAGATTAGTCTTACTAACTACTTTGATATCGTTCAGGTTAGACTTGGTTGGTTTTGTTTGTATTGGGTTTAGTTTGTTTTGCATACCTTTGGTTTGGTACCGAAGTGTTAGATTAGATTAGGCACAGCTGCATCAAGTAAAATCATCAATGTTAGGTTTAAGTAAATCGAATCTAATTTTGTTTTAAATACCTGTAGATAATAGGCTCCTCTCCCCCCCAACGTAGCCATGAAGGTTGGTGTTTGATATTGAAGTAGGTGAGGTCATCACCAATCATAGCACTAAACTACTTGATTGCCCTAACATAGCAAAGTTTGTGAATATAGAAACCATATGAGAAGGAGTTCTTTATGGACATCATTTCGCAGATAGCTTCTTCAGGTCACTATCTGCGAAACATTGTCAATACAGTGTTCCTCCTGATATGGTGTTTATATTAATTATGCCAACTTTTCAAAGTTGTTTCAACAGTATAGGTTGTATTGGGCACAATTAGGATTGTTAGGTATGGTAATGTTAGGATATATTTGGTAAGGTAAGGTTAGGATAAGTTAGGTTAATTTAGATAAGATTATGCAAGGTTGGATAACATTACATTAGGGAAGCACAAATGATGTACTGTACTCTAAATGAATCATTACAATAAAATTAGATGTTCTAACTAAATTGTGATGACGTGGGAGAGAACAACGATGTAAAGCACTATATGGCCGAATGTCCCCAAGTATACTGTAGGTGAAATTATTTGTCTTTTATCTGTATGAAGAGGACAAAAGGCAAAGTTGCCCGTAGCAAGTGCCCACCCCCCACAAAAATAAATAAATAAATAAATAAATAATAATAATAATAATAATAATAATAATAATGTTCACAAATAACACCATCCACCACCATCACCATCCACCACCATTGGCCTACTAGTACCACCCAACACTAACACAGTCATCTCTCCCTTCACCACCACCACCACCATTAGCACCTATCACCACCACCAACAACATCACCACCACCAACGCCTTCACCGTCCACCACCACCACCACTACCATCATCAGACTCTCCCACCATCATCACCTCCATCAACGACACCACCCCCATCATCTCCCACCACCACCACCACCACCAATAACAGCATCACCTTCCACCACCACCACCATCATCTCTCCCACCACCATCACCAACAACAACACCATCATCGTCTTCTTCCCACCTTTCATCAAACCCAATCAACAAACCCAGCCAACAACAACACAAACAAGCAGGTATTCACACTCGCCACATAGTTATTTCCCAAGGCCAAATACAGCACTAGCAGGCTTTATAGGAAATTAGCAGCCAGTGAATCTGAAACATGCTAGTGTGGTTTACATTGTTCAGAGTACGTCGACCTTGGTGTTAAATGTAGGGATAATTGTACCGACCCATTGTTTGCGTAGAGTAATTTACGCTGTGAGTGTATTTCGATGATTACGCATTTTGCTAAGTTTATTGGTTATTTATTATTAAATTGTGTACACATTGTTTAAATAGATATGCTTGTACAATGAGTGTGTGATATAATTGATCCATCGTTAGCTGTAAAATAATTTGTTTGCAATTTTTTTTTTTTTTCTATATTCCAACTTACTTCCTCTCAGGCATAGGCTGAGAGCCTTAACATTCACCGCTTTACAATGAACAGTGAAGCCCGTGAGGTCTTGTTCCAGTCTAGGGAGTGAGACATGTGAAGCACGTAGAGTACAACGAGCACCTGCCATCTTGCCTTCACATGAGGCACGGTGCTCACTCATGGCCCGAAACGACCCCATCTCTGAAGCCACCTCGTTCCCGTGCTTCACTGTCTCATCCCTACACTCGGACTCTCACACTTTCACACACACAACGCCACCTGTTGAGCAGATAACTCACCAGGCATTGCACCCCTATAGCATATTTTGAATATGGGAATATTCATACAGTGCTATTTAATCAGGGAACAATGAGGGTATTTTATTGACGTTTCGGTGGGCTTGTGGTAATGCACTGATACCAGGTACAGCACAAATTCCATCCCAATAATATCTTCCCATTGATACATAGGGATTTGAACCCGGGACCTTTGGATTACCAGGCCAGTGGCAAGACCACTCCACCACACCTGCAAAGTTACTGAACTGTGGTTGTTGTTGTTGCTGTTCCCCAAGCTGCCTGGCCGAACAGCCCCAAGGCCCCGAGCAAGGCCAAGGCCATAACTGAGCGCCCCCACAGAACCCTCCCTGCCGACCACAATAAAGCCTGGGTGACCGAAGCCACTCCATGGCGGGGAACTGAGGAGAGTGAGGAAATGCCCGGGAAACCAAAGCCCCACCCAGGGCCCTGTGCCCCTCAGCGATTATGATTTGTTTTGCATGCAGACATTTCTACGGATTTATAATGTGCTTAACTTCACTTGTGTACTTTGTTATTAGTTGGTAAGAAAATTATACTCAATCATTTATTATGTTTTTACAAAGTTTTTTTTTATCACATGTCTGTATTTTCAAAACGAGTCGTAATTATATGATTGCAATAATGCATAGTGGTTAATGTTATTGTTTATCAATGTTTATATTTACAGTTTTTTATTAAAACATCCTCGACATCTATGGACGCTAAACCTTTAACAATTAGTAAGAAAATAGAATAGCAATATATATATTCTGACATACGGAGCCCTGTATGTTAATTTAAGAGTTAGAATTAGAGTTGAAGGAGTGTCAAACTACCCAAGCAGCGAAGCAGACTAGCGAGCGAACTAGCAAGTGGGAAACCAGCTCGCCTGCATACAAGCAAACAAGCCTTCACACCTGCGTGCGTCATAGGGGACCCTGCAAACTACTTCGATGACCCGACGCTATGACGTATGATCGACGCCAGGAGCTGTGATTGGACCAGGCACCTGCTATGCAACTCGAGGAGCTATGATAGGGGCGCGCACCATCACTCGCCTCCTGATTCGTTCCTACACCATCATTGTTTAGTATATAAGACCCGAGTTGTGGACATTCAAATCAGTCTCATTTGGAGTTGGGGAAGGTGAACATGCAGCTGGAGGAAGACGGGGTGAAGTATTATAATGGGATTGTGACTTTCAGTCAGATTGTATAAGTGTGTGTTAAGTGTGTTCGGTGTAAACACTTACGTTATGTTGGTTAGTGAGATATGTGATTGGGAATTAACGTTCACGCTATTATTATGTACTTAACTATTTTAGTTGACTAACTTGTGGACTAAAGCAACTCTTTAAGTAATTGGGTTATGATGAAAGTAATACTATTGTTTTATATTAATACTTACGAGTTCTTTCATTTTCTTTTAATTAAGCTTACATTGCTTAACGGTGCTTAGTACGGTGATGCTATTGTCTCATATTAGTAATATCGCCTTAGACTAACATGGCTGTTTTAATGTTACTTCGAGTGATTTCCTAAGCTGAAGAAAATTCTTTTGGCTTCACAATATTATTTGTGCTTTTCATATTATTTGAGTGAGACCTGAATCGAATCTATGAAGCGATCCTGTAACTTAATTTACTCATGATAAAACCTCAATGTTACGTGGTTAAGAAATACATTTAACTAATTATTAAACATATTCTAACTTCTTATGTGACTTTGATATTAATCCTGATGATAATAATAATATAATACTGTTAACGTAAGACAAGAACCAAGAATAATTACATTAAATATCAATAAAAGGACATATAAGAAAACTATCTATTCATTTCAAAAAGGGTAAGAGACAGAAATATTCTTACTTTAATATTTATCTTTCAAGACTTTTTATAGAATTAATAGTCCTTCTTTAGATATAATTCTTCGGTTCATAACCATAGCCTACTAAGCTTCGGTTAAATAATAATTCTTTAATACTACATGACTTTAATTAGTTTCAGTATTTTTCATAATTAAAGAGTATCAGTCAATAAAGCATACCAAGTCCTAAGATCCAAAAGGAAAGGAACCAACAACAGGAAATAATTGTATTTGATTTACTTTTCTTTTGCCTTCAGCTGACTGATACCTTAATATATATCTCTGTGCTATCTAGATTCATCAAGTTAACCACTTGAGGATCAAGATACGTAACAGAAGAGTGGCGACCTTGCCAGGATTCGTTTCATACAGTTTCACTCAGTTTCATTAACGTTTCACTACTTAAAAAACAAATATTAATCATGCCTCATCTAATTAATGACGAAGATGCTTGAGTTTTCATAGAATCAGAACACAGCCCCTGATATTGACTGTCTGTCAAAATCCGAACTGAAAGTGCTTGCCTCACATCTCAAATTAACTGTCTCAAACATGTCCAAATTAGAGGTGGCTCAGACCATAAAAACCCACCTGTTCCCTGTAGAAGGCGGGGAGGGTGACGGAGCAGTTGGTGGGATCCCGAGTAAACCTAGCCAACTTGATATACAATTGCCACCTGGCTTGACCGGTGATCAAAAATTCGAAATAGAACTAGCCAAACTAAAAATAGAACTAGCCAGAATAAATACCGAAGAAGCCAGCATAAAAGCCAAAGCAAATACCGAAGAAGCCAGAATAAAAGCAAATATCGAAGAAGCCAGCATAAAAGCCAGAGCAACTACCGAACAAGCAGGACTTAATATAGACCTAGCTAGAATAAATGCCGAAGAAGCCAGAGCAAATATCGAAGAAGCCAGAATAAAGACCGAACATTATCAATATCAATATCAAACGGCTCAACTAAATGTCAGTACAAATGCTCCCGTAATTGCTCCCCCTCTGGGATTGACTATGACTAGTGTCATTCCACCTTTCACTGAGGATAATGTGCAGGATTTCTTTGTTTTATTTGAGGAAGTTGCTGGAGGTATGAAGTGGACAAGAGATCAATGGCCTTTTATGTTACAAACCGTTTTTCGACAGGGCAGGCTCGAGGGTAAGACGTAGCAGAGTTAGGCAGGTTATGACAAAAAGAAGAAACTAAAAAAATGCATTGCAGGCTTACAGGCAATCTTTCCGTAAAAAACCAGAAGAAAGTAGAATAAACCCATAGGTATTTGCCAGGACCATGACTAAAACTTTCAATCATTGGGTCAAGAGTAAGAAATTCATAAGCTACGACGATCTGAAGGAGTTGGTCTTGTTAGAAAATTTCCTATGGAAAATTTCTTCTTCTGTATCCTATCATTTAACCCGTTGAGCCCCGGCTAGTTATAATATTTTGTTCACCCCAGTCCCAAGCCATTTTCACTTCTTATTTTTGTTTGCTAAAATGGAAGACAAAGATGAGAAATGAAAAAAAAAAAAAAAAAAAAAATCACCTCGGATATTTTTTTTTGGGGGGGTGGCCTCAACAAAATTTGTTGAGTCAAAATGGAAGAGAATGGTGAGAAATGAAAAAAAAAAAAAAAAAAACTCACCTGGGTCATTTGGGGGGCGGGGAGGGGGGTCGAAAGTTCGTCTCCCCCCGCATGACCACCCGCCTGGGAGCACTAGGGTAAAAACTGAGTATGGTATTGTACGGCATACATCCTAAGGAGTGTCTCGCATAAATCTCAAGCCTCTAGCTCCCATACGACCGGAGTAATGAAGGTTCAAAGTGGCGGTGAACTAAGGGTGTAAAGTATCCCCACTAAGCCCACCACCACCAGCCGCGCGGCTGTCTTGGCCCGCTCACACCTACCGGCCCGGCTCCCACACACACTACGGTACCTCCCCCTCCAATTCTCCCGCCATTTCCTACTTTACGAGCACACGTTAACTGATTGTATATAGTAGGACGCCGTGATGCATCGCGGGGAGTTGGTGACCAACCACTGCCGCCGCACCACGTGCGACGCTGGGTCTCACTGGGTTAAAGGGGAAAAAGGTAGATTATCTTGCCGACGCCGCTGACATGGCTGACACATACGTGCTCAACAACAAATTTCGTGGAAAGAAGCCCTACGATAATTCTAGTTCTAATTTTAAGTATCCCAATCACAATCTGACAGACCCAGTCACAAGCCTATAACGTCTTCCCCAGTTAGCCAAATAGAATTGTTCCCCCAACTAAAAATGCGACTCAGGGCAATGGTAACAGAGGTGGCCCCAAAGTAATAGTAATGCTCAAAGAGGGAACGTTCCGTATCCCCTAAAGTATGTACTTTTGTGGCAGGAGAGGCCACCTAGCTTATCAGTGCTGGGCCAAGCGGAAAACCGAGAGATCGGGGCAGACAGTTGCCGCCGTATCTCAAATTCCAGATGTGCATTTAATGCAGGTCCCGACAGAAGGAGTACCTAGCACCAAAAGTTACCTTTATGCAAGACTCCCGACAGAAGGAGTACCTAGCACCAAAAGTTCCTTTAACCCGTTGAGACCCAGCGTCGCACGTGTTGCGTCGGCAGTCTTTGATCACCAACTCCCAGCGACGCATCACGTGCGTCCGACATATAAAAAACACTTACGTGGCTCGTAAGGTAGGAAATGGCGGGAGAATAGGAGGGGGAGGTACCGTAGTGTGTGGGAGCCGTGCAGTAGGTGTGAGCGGGCCGAGACAGCCGTGCGGCTGGTGGTGGTGGGCTTAGTGGGGATAGTTTACACCCCTAGTTCACCGCCACTTGAACCTTCATTACTCCGGTCGTATGGGAGCTAGAGGCTTGAGATTTATGTGATATACTCCTTAGGATGTATGCCGTACAATGCCATACTCAGTTTTTACCCTAGTGCTCCCGGGCCGGTGGTCATGCGGGGGAGACGAAGTATTGAAACCCCCCGCACCCCAAATGCGAAATGAGTGTTTTTTTATTTGTGTGTTCAATTCTCACCATTCTCTTCCATTTTGGCTCAACAAATTTGTTTGAGGCTCCCCCCCCCAAAAAAAAATGTCAGAGGTGATTTTTTTTTTTTTTTTTTTTTCATTTCTCATCCTTGTCTTCCATTTTAGCAAACAAAAAAAATAAGTGAAAATGGCTTGGGACTGGGGTGAACAAAATATTATAGCGGGGCTCAAGGGTTTTTTTTTTTTTTTTTCTATGTGATTGAGGGAGGCAAATGCATAACTGCCTATAGCGAGTGCCTCCCCCCATAGTTGAAAGAGTGACAGGGCCAAAATCAAGGGACGTTCCAGCAAATGCCTGGACACACGGAGTTTGAAGCAATTTAAGCATAGGAGAGGGAAAGACTGATTCTGGGAGAGAGTTCCAGAGGTCAGCCGTTGAGTACAAGAAAGTTTGAGAGTAACCTTTGACTCTTGGGTTGGAGAGTTGCAAGGAGTAGGGGTGGGATTGAGTTGCAAGACGGGTACCACGTGCCCTACGTAAACGAGGTGTATGCACTGGGATAGCTCTGAAAACACTGATTATTATAGTAGCGATAGAATAGCGAGAGAGATGCAACATTGCGGCGGAGAGAGAATTGCAGAGAGTGGTGAGTGGACGGGAGTTAATTATACGAAAAGCCTTCCCTTCAACTTTGCCTAGGAGAGCAGTGTGAGAGGAACCCCCCCACACATGAGAACAATACTCAATACAAGGGCGCACTATGCCCTGTACAGAGCAAGAAGCTGTGCAGGGGAAAAGAACCCCCTAAGGCGGTTGAGCACACCCCGCTTCTGGGATGCTGCCTTAGCAAGACTGGCAATATGGTCCCTCCAAATGAGGGCAGAAGAAAAAAGAGACACCAAGAATATTGAGAGAAGATGAAGGGTATTTTGTATTGTTGAAGAATAAGGGATAGTCCCGCTGGGAGATCCTGACGGGTAGATAATTGAGAAATTGGGTTTGGAAGCCATTAAAGTTAAACAAGGTTCTGCCCCAATTGGAAATAGTATTTAGATCAGAATTTAAGAGTTCTATGGCTTCATTACGTTTGTCGTTGAGGGATTGCTGGCTGGGCGTCTGAAACTAATGGAGTAGTGCAAGTTGAGTCGTCTGCGTATGAGGAACTGGAATTAAGGTACAGTTAGGAGTCATTTATAAAAATTAGAAAGAGAATAGGAGATAGGACAGAGCCCGGAGGAACACCGAGTTTATTGAGTGAGGAAG
Organism: Paralithodes platypus; assembly: GCA_032716605.1. Lineage (NCBI taxonomy): Eukaryota > Metazoa > Arthropoda > Malacostraca > Decapoda > Lithodidae > Paralithodes > Paralithodes platypus. The sequence goes on from CM064524.1 coordinate 13,462,719, forward strand.
TGAACAATGGCCGTCCACAACCGCGGCTATGGAACGGCCGGAAAGGAAATTAGAGACAAGGCACAGATGGAGGGATAGAAACCGAAGGAGGGTAGTTTAGAAATTAAGATTTATGCCAGACTCTATCGAAGGCTTTCGATATGTCTAGTGCAATAGAAAACTCACCGAAGTCCCGAAAGGAGGATGACCAAGGTTAGTAAGATAAAGAAAGATCACCAGTAGAGCGACCCTTAAGGAAGCCACTGGCGATCTGAGAGCAGATTATGAGAAGAGAAATGCTTAAGAAGCAAGAATAGTTCAAAAACTTTAGAAAGACAAGAGATAAGAGCAATTGGACGATAGTTGGAGGGTTGAGAGCGGTCACCCTTCTTTGGGACAGGTTGAATGTGAGCAAACTTCCAGCATGAAGGGAAGACGTTAGAGGATAGACAGAGACGAAAGAGTTTGCCTAGGCAGGGAGTCAGCACGGAAGCACAGTTTTTGAGAACAACAGGAGGAACACCGTCCGGACCGTACGCCTTATTAGTGTACGGTCCGGTTAATACAGGACTCCCGACAGAAGGAGTACCTAGCAGCTAACGTAAACCATCTAGACAGGGGTGTAGTAGCATGTGTGGTGCAACCCACTAGGGTTAAGCCAATAATAATTTCACCATCAGTGCAGGACAGTTACCGTCCCTTAATTTCATCTGGCAACGTGAGATTAAATGGTTGTATGCATGAGGTAAAAATTCTGAGAGACACAGGTTCTACTAGCACCCTCATGGTGAATCCTTACACTGAGTGCCCTGGCGAAACAGTTGTAATGAGAGGTGCTGGAGGCCAATTTTATGCACACTTGGTAAAAGGCGAAATTGAATGTGAGTTACTACAGGGTGAGGCCACCATAGCTTTGTGTAGGTCCCAAGATATCCCTGTGCCTGGGGTAACACTCCTTTTGGGGAATGATGTAGCAGGTGAGAAGGTCCGACCAGACCCCATTTTGTCACTTTCCAATGTTAACGAGCCACTAACCGGTGAGCTCGAAAAGGAGATGCCAACAGTTTTCCCTGTGTGTGCTGTCACACGTTCAATGTCTCAAGTAGCAGTTCCCTCAGACAGAAATTTACCGAATGTAAGAGTTGATGAAAGGGATGATGAGAGTGTGAATGACGCTCCAACTGTGCCTGATGATGTGACTGAGGTGGATTTATCTGACACCTTTATGGCTCATCTTGACCCTAACGATGACCATGAAACCCCTCCAAATTGTCCTAGTGGCCTGGTAGAGCTACAGAGAGATGATAGTGAATGCAAGGAGTTAGCTGCCAGGTCCGTGAGTGAAGAGGAATGTGAGAAGGAGGGTGGTGAATGTTTCTACCTCAAAGGAGGAGTATTGTGGCGTAGATGGAGACAGCCACACAGACCAATCGATGACGGGGCTTGGGATGTCCATCAAGTAGTAGTCCCCAACCCTTGTCGTAGAGATATCATGGAAATGGCACATTGTATACCATTGGCAGGACACCTAGGTGTGAGAAAAACTCTAGACAGAATCAGAGCCCACTTTTACTGGCCAGGAATGCGTGCAGATGTAGTGGAGTTTTGTAGAGTGTGTCACACTTGCCAAATGACAGGAAAACCCAATCAGAAGGTGCCTGTACATCCTCTGGTGCCCT